>CAJQZN010038958.1:44069-59594 GCA_907164685.1 Colias eurytheme | reverse complement strand
TATTAAAAAAAAATATGAGGCGTGCACTTTTGGATTTTCCAAATTATATTTATAATTGCTCTTTCTCATATTTTGCTCATACTTGTTAATCATTATCTTATAATCCATAGAAATCTAAATAACAAGACACATAGAAGTGCTGTAATGTCATAATTCGTATGAAAACCGCTGTCGCCAAAATCAACACATACAAACCGAAAGCTAAACAGTACACACAAGTAAACTATGCCTTTTATTGGACAGCTTGATTTTAGTGAAAACTAACTTATCTATTAAATTAAGCTTTTGAATATGTATCCTAACGCACGAATTTACGGTTTATTTTAGAATAACATCCCTAAGTATATGAGACTTTTTGCTCCAATACGAACAAACGTGATAATAAGAATGGTCGACTGTGTCATTCATTGTTATTTCGATTACTATGGTGACACTCGTAATACTTGTAAATATTCTATAATTTTAAGGAAAAACGGCATTATTTCTAAAAAAAAATATTTTCCGATGAAATATTATTCCTTTATAAGTATAATTACAACTTGTGGAAGAATATCCGCAATGGGAATTGCTGAAACACACCATGTATACACTCATACGTCTCCAGAGCAACTGAACAGTGACGAATGCACTGGTGATGTGCAAATCACCTGAGTGGCGACAAGGTCACGCACGCTTACGACTTCTAGTGTCTTGTTATTTAGATTTCTATGTTATAATCCTTTAAGTATAAAATGTACGACTACGTCTTTGTTCATATTTATAATGAAATCAATTTCAATTTGACGTGGTACATTTACTGAAACACTATCATTTTGTAATACCTTACACAATAACTTCAATTATTGTAGCTGCATAATATTAGTACAATCACAACTTCAGATACACACATTAATTGCGTTAACTCGACACACATCAGCGTTAAGTAGTCTACGTCGTTCCGATATCGCGGCCACACAAATCAGTACCTTTAACTAATTTATTGTCAAATATTTAGAACTGCAGAACAATTTTAACAGCCCTCAACAGGTTTAGTTGTTATACAATAAATAATACAACGACCTTCCGTTCAAGTAGCCCATAATCAATTTTCATAAAATAGCATTGAAACAAGTAGCCCGATTCGCATTTGCGATAAAACCTTTTGAATAAACAAGATATGGGGAACATTTGGCGCCACTTTTGTATTTAAATTTTCGTTTGGGCAGACAGGCTTGTTCGACGTTCGTGCTTTTGTGGGATTCCCTCTGATTAATCAATCGATTCACTAGTGTTGAATTTCTATTGAAAATATTGTTAATTAAATACTTTCTTTCTGTTAGTCAATTTGATTGCATTTTGGGGATATAGTGTCTTACCAACTAGATAAAACGGTAGTTTTAATCCTATTCATACGTTTATAATAACAATAAGGTACTCTTAAATAGATGAACAAAAATCTCAGAACTAGGGACTATTGGCCATACCATGAAAAGAAATAAACAACAATGATTAAACAAATTGACTTGAAATATTTAATCAATTATCAAAACCAAAGATTTATTGTGACCAAAGGTTGTTGCCTTATAAACGACTGGGTTAAATGTCACGCTCATTATTGGCGGCAACCAACCAAACTGTGAAGTTATTAATGCTTACTGAAAATCGAAAATCAAATATTAAATCGATCACTACACTCGGTTAGTTCTTCGTTGATAATTAATCACATAAAGATATTATTTAATATAGCAGTGACACTATCGTAGTTGACAAATTGAGTGTTGAACGATTGAGATGGAACGAGTCATTGTTTTGATTAAATTAATAGAACTAAAGCGACATAGTTATAAGGGTTTTACATTTAGTAATGCACAAGGAGATGCGAGAAGTACCTGGATATTGTTAAGAAATATTTGCGTAGAATTGCCGGGCTAAATAAGGATTAGACAATTAACTAAATGTTTATGTTAGTATTTGTATAAGATCTACAATTCAACAAATATTGAATGAAAATTTTCTAGACGACAGGTATTTAAAACAATAAAGTCTGGCGTGTCCGACTGTTATACAAAAATCTCGACATGAATTATGCAATTCTAATAAGCATTCAGAAAACGTGAAACCTTTTAAATAAACATCCATTCAACTATTCATATTCGCTTATAGTTGTCATAGTTCCTTTGATATACGTGAATCTCGAGACGAGTGTAATTGCTGCAAATCATAATGTTTATATTGCATTCACTTATTCACGTCCGCTCACTACGGAACGTGATATTTTGTTAAATGGACTTCAATGGTTAATACGAAACGATCTTAACAAACTAAAAGCAACTATAAATACAAACAAATAAAACGCACATTCGATTAAACACGCGAATGCAAATGAGATGGACGCGGTTATTTTTTTAGCGAACAATAATCTTTATGTTAATGCTGGTAAAGTTGATTTTAATAAACATAATCGCATGGCTGTGATTTATGCTGGAAGTGCTCCTGCTGCGTTGTTTGTTACACTTGTCAGTGGTGTAATTCGAATTTATCAGTTACCGTAACGTACGGACCTCCTATTTGATTCTCTGAATTAGCTTTGTAATCATCTATGAAGGTAGTAATGGTTCAAAGGCATGTAACGATGCTTGTGATATAATTTATCAAGACGGTATACTTGGTACCTATTAGTAATGAGGTAACTAGGTACTGTTAAGTTAGTTCAGATTATCCTCATTTTATTTTGACGATATGGTTAAAAATTAGATTTCAACGTCAGTTACAGGAGTTTAAATTATTTTTGTTAATGCTATAAGTATATTATTGATAATGAAATAGACGTGTTTGAAATATAACGATTTATTATAAGAAAAATTATCTGTAACTTTAAGTTAAGGAGCGGGAAATATCACATTAAGCTCACATTAACATGCCTACATATGGGCACTCCATGTGTATGGTAGTAATCACCAATCAGCCATAAATTTACACACCTCAGCCGTTAGCTCACAACATGGGTAGGCTCTAATTTATATTAGATAATATCTAGGATTGTGGTCACGTAAAAGATTATATTCGTGACACCAATACCCAAATCTAGTGGCAATAGTGGCATTTGCGTCGTGTTCGTTAATTTGAGCAAATTCTATGTCACGATGTGATGTTTTGATAAACAGTCCAATGATCGTGAACTGCCCGATTAATTGGTTAATAACATTTTATTTGCTTTGTCGAATTTCGGTCGTTGTGTGATCTATGGAATTTTAATTGATTGTTAAAATGTTTATCTTCTAAGCTACTGCATAGCTTCTATCGCGGGCCTTGAGCGCGGGCACCGAATCCAGAAATTTAGTAACGAAAAACCTCACGCTCCCCACTCCGACGGGCACGGAGGTGTGGCTTGAAGGCATAGCATGCAATAGCTTTACCGCGGCAGTCCCCGAGTGCCACACGTCTTTTTTTGTTTATTTATGCCCTGACAACATAACTGCTATATATATAACAAAATTATACAGTTACTATTTAACTCATAATATGTGTAGATGGAATTATGAATATGACGTAACAATTCATTGCACAGTGTCCTTTATTTTATAAATTAACTTATTGTTTTCTTTTTCTTTTCAGATAATACCTCACATAGTCGCCTCGATACCTTAAGAAGAGCAAAATTAACAAGGTAATTTACAAACAGGAAGTTGAAGCTCTGAAGCTTTTATTTTATACATAAATGTATTTTATGTATCATGTGTTTTTCTTCATATCCTTTACTATCCTATATAACCTTAATAGTCTAAGCCTCATTTAAGTCGAGCTCTATAATATTTAAGTCTTCATTCTCTAAATGTTCCATGATTCAAAAAGATTTCCTCATACCCCAAATCTTAAAATAAGTGCATTAACAATCGGAGCAATTAATAGCTCTTCATCAATAAGAGAAACAAAACCCGATTTCACAAGCAATTACTATAACGGATCACACGACACGGATACTAAGTGGCGAGACAATGTCGCCACTAATCGGCCGACAGTTGACAACAGTCGCTGACAAATGATATGACATGTCGCCGACCGTTAATTTGTCTCTGTGTATGCCGCTTTCATTAGAGATGTTCTACGTCTCAATTTAGATGGTGCATACAAATCTGAACACTGAGCTAAATGTGTTCACGTTGTTAATATGTATTATGTTAACTATAAATGGCACAATTATTTGTGCAAATGTGGATTTGCAATGAATTATTAAAATATTTAGATTTCTAATTTCATGTTGATCAAATTTTAAATTATTTGATAAGTAAAATTTGCTGTGTAGTCAATGATTCCAATTAGGTAATTTTATTCTTATCCTCCAAGGTTGATTCAATCCCGCTATCATTATTGTCATACATATTCTTTTAAGTCGTCTAATAGTCAATATTAATACGAACTTTCACCTATAAAAACAAAGTGTTCATTATAATGTGTTAGTTTCTATCAACCATTACAATATGGCCATGTCTCATTGAGTTTTAAATGACGCGTGACTCTGTCGAAAGCTTTGTACAAATCGAAACCGATGTTCATTTATTTTGAAACGCTTTCTTGTGTTTTTGATCTCTTAAGTGTCAGTTGTGGATAGTGTCACATGGAATGATGACAACTGTCATTGTTTTATGTTGTGATTTATTATTTATTTTTGTAAATGCTTTTGGACGTTTTGTTGGCAGGATGAGAATGAGTCCATTTAGCTTGTAATTGGAAGTGTATTTATGGCTTAATATTTAAATGGGTGTTGATTGTTGATTTGAGAGATTCTTATATGGTTTTAAGTATTGAAAAAAAAAATTTGAAGCATTAAATGCCCTGTTTTATGTATTTACTCTTTTATACTTTAGAGTACCTAAAGCCATTCTATTTCATCCATACTAATATTATAAATGCGAAAGTAACTCTGTCTGTCTGTCTGTTACTCAATCACGCCTAAACTACTGAACCAATTTGCATGAAATTTGGTATAGAGATATTTTGATACCCGAGAAAGGACATAGGATAGGTTTTATCCCGGAAATCCTACGAAAGGGAACAGGTTTTTCTTTGAAAACGCGGGCGAAGCCGCGGGTGGAAAGCTAGTATTTAATAAGGTGAATTCATATAGATAAAATTATAGTAAAAATAAAATATGAATTCCTTGTATTCTCAATGCTATTTTCTTTACCCACATATATCCACGATCCAACGAACATCTTTTGTCAATCGATAAATCAAGCATTCGTTAAATGTTCATCGGATAGTCGATTTTATGTTGATTTATTGTTATTGGCAATTTTGATGTATTGACCAGTTCGCATCATTTATTAGATCGATGCATGAAGCCGACTCTGTGTTTATTTTATGTTGTAAATTACCATAAATAATTGTAAATACCGTTGAAACTGATATAGGTTTTAATGTTATGACGCTTTTAATATATTAGTGTGTTTTGATGTAAATTTGTTTTGTAAGAAAATATTATAATCAGAAGCTAAGCTGGATGAAGAATTATTATTGGACAATCGTGATATTTATTCGTTTTTGTAATTTCATATCTGAAATCTTTGCATAATAAATGAGATGATATTTCTAAAAAGCTAACTTCCTAAACAAATTTAATTTATACACATTTATTTTTCTTATCCTTTTTTAACATAAGCAATAGGTAATAGGTTAATTAAGAAAAAAGTGTAAGTAAGTAGCATCCATTTTAGGCTAAGTCCATAAGAACTGGCCTGTGTAGACAGGAATTCATGCAGTTTCCTAGCGAAGGGCTCCAATCTTGCAAACAGATGTCTGAATGAAATGTCTCATACCCTTTATTACTTTTGCATGAATCACTGTCAATTCACTTCTATTAATAAAGTACTAAAGATAATATTATGTTCTATATTAATAAGTCTTCGCTTTAATCGCTGCCACATTCCGAATCAAATCTTGGGTCAAGTTCACATGACGCCTTTTGATTGGCGCAAATTGATGCCAATGCTTTTCATTCGCTAATAAACTTTCGACCATCTTCAAACTACCGTCATAACAACAAATTTATTCAACTAATAACTCTATTCTTAGGACATAAGATTGCAATTATCATGGCATATTTTTAGAGTAATGAATGATGAGCTGAAACAGTAAGTTTGTCAAACGGACTTTCCAACATCAATGATTGCTATTACTCGACAAAGCGTTGTAATTTGAAACTTTATGTCCTGAATTTAGAGTTGAAATTAAATTAAATACTTGACGCTTGTGAATTTAACAACACATCATCTTCTCGCGTCACAAATAGTTAATGGAATCGCCACTTGTTGCTTTCATTGTCAATGCTAGATAAGACATATTAGTAAGATATGACGATGAAATATACCTACAATTTATACAGCTAAAGATATTGCTCTTTCCTTCTCGTAACGATTAAAAGAATTATGAACCAAATAACTAAACTAAAGATGAATAATTTACAAATTGTGCTCTACTTGTTTCCGATTCTTTACTTAAACTGAATAAAAAACTTTTTATTAACTTGGTTAAGTATGTTAAGATCCATTTTTATGGGCTCGTTCCTAATAATTAAAATTTGGTAGAGTTTATTTTGAAGTTTATTTCATTATTCATTTATATTAAAAGTTATTAATAGACCATAAATACTTACAAAATGAAATAAAGTCTGCTGAAAATGAAAAAAAATATGCGATTAAAATTTATTTATTCAAGATTTTTCCATACAGGCTCTATTTTAAGAATAATCCTATTCAAACATATGAAAAAAAAACTAAAAGCTTCCGCAAAGTCTAATCCATACTCGACCGTACATCAAAACGGTATTGGAAGTGCAAATAAATCACTTTGGCAATAATTTCGTTGAGTGCGGAACACCGGAGTAGAAAGAACGTCGTTACTGCGTGCGGAGTGATTCGATTGATAGTTTGCTGTTAGATTGGGGTTCCGTGGAGAATATTATATTATAGTAATATTACATATAAGTGTTATAATAAAGTCATTCAGTTCAGCCATCAGTCAGTTTTTCATCAAAAGACCATAGAATTGTATTGCTAAAGAACGACAGAAAAGGATTGAGGAAAGCTCTGGATACTGCCAAGAACGTTGAAGAATTACTGCCAGAACTTTAAAGCTTTTGAAAGTAATTAACAGTATATCAATCCACAAATTCAAACACAAACATTAATTTATGCAATTAAACTTCTTCTAGAATCACTTTTGAATCGTCATAACATAGTTTTACCATTTACCATTGATTCGGATAGCAGTATCTATGAAGAAGAACCGGCGAGAAACATAGCTTTTTAAATAAATAAATGTTTGAGTTTATTTTAAGTTAAAAGTTATACAGGAAAAGTTAGTATTAATAAAAAAGCTCAATACATGAAATTTAATATTTTTATTGTTCACAACATACGGAACCCGTACACTAAAATATAGCGGCGTTCACTTGATCACAGCCGGTGGTCGGAGCCCGCCGTCAATAAACGTATTGTCGTATTCACACCATTCATTTGGGATTCCATCGCTTCTGTAACCTTGCTCGGTTTCAATTATTATGTTTTTTAATAATATGAACGTGTATGTTGTGCGAAAATTGGTTTATTTTAAGTTCTTGCTTTTCCACTTTTGAATTTCATTTTACAAGTGTACGTACATTAATGGTAAAAATTGATTCGTTTATGATCACACTGTATCGGGAATTACCTTATAAATCGCTTAATCCTCGTTCCTTTCATATTCTCGAAAACATACATACAACTTTGTGAGTAAAATTTCAAAGTCGCATCATGGCAATACCGTGACGTCATGGAGTAAGGAGACGATTTTGGTATATTTGAATTTTGCCAAAGAAGTTTCACTTCTGACACGTGTGCAAAGGCACACACGCGCTTTTTTTATACAGAAATTTTTATACTTTGATATGTACAAAAATTAAATTGCAATGCAGTAGTTCTTACCGCATTTCACTAACTACGAGGAACGACTACGAGTGTATCACATTCCTATAAAGTAATTTCTAGCAATAGTAACAAAAGAAACAAAACCAAAACTACATCCAAAGGGAAAAGTACAAAAAGAAAACAATAATAAGTACAATCAGGCAGATAAATCGTTCGCAGCTAATTGTGTTATCTCGCAACGCCCCTTATCGCCTCATCTGTGTTCGGAGATCTTATCAACTGCTTGTACTGTCGAATGGAAAAGTCATTATAATATTATTGAATAAATGAATGAATGAAAATCCTTTATTGCTATAGAAGTAAAAAACATAACGCAGTATACAACACATTTAAAATAAGCAAAGGGCGGCAATATCGCTATAAGATAGCAATCTCTACCAGGCAACCTTTACAGTAGGAAAGAAATAAAACATTATTCATTATGAAGATTGAGAAAATAATGTTTATTTATTGTTTTGAAATAAATTAAGCACAATGTTTACGTACTAAAAATTGACAATAGTTCTTATGTATTCAATTCTGAGCGAACGCTATAACTTATTTCAAAGTCGATTTTTTTATATTTTACCTATACAAGAATATTAAAGGCAGTTAATTATATAAAACGTACCTGTTGATTAAAGATCACAGCAGAAAGTTATTTCAGGCGAGATTGTGGTCAAACGCTTCCCTATCTACAATAAAAAAAATAACATTTTTCATAAGGTAAGAATAGCAAGCTAAAGCTTTAACTAAAAGTTATTCATTATAGTCACAACGTCGACAAATAACCAAACTCTATTTTTAGCGATTGCAAATATTAGCATTAACTACAAATAAATGTTAACACCACTCTTTCAACAAGCTTAGTCAACAGAATTGCTCAGAGCAATCATTACATCGATTAAAATTGTTTTATTTTACGCTTACAACTGAATGATTGTGGCCTGAATCATCGTATAACATAATATAAACTTACTAGTACTATAACGTGGTTTCGCCTGGCTTATATCGCATCAGGGGTATTATTTGGATTAATTCTGTTTATTAGTTCTACTCAACTATGTTTGTATTAATTAAACCTGATAAGCATTCATAAGACTCTTACGTGTGTTTCTATACTTATAAATAAACCAATTAGAAAAATATATTTTACTAGCGGTCCACCCCGGCTTCGCCCGTGGTACATATTTACGTTTTCTCTACATAAGAACCATCCTCGTACTTCAAGGAATATAATAAAAAAATAATTATCGAAATCGGTCCACCCGTTCACACGTGATGCCGTGACAACGCGAAACGGGTTTCATTTTTAGATAAGTCTTCATAACATTACTATACACACTAATTATAAATGACAATAAAAGCTCAAAAAGCTTAGTTATTTGAATAAATGTTATAATTTGAGTTTAAATTTTTCTTATACGTATAATTGGTCAAAATTTTTTTTCTTTTACGTATAATTGACAATAAAATACCATTGAATTGTAAAGATGATTCACACGACTGTATCAGATAGTTATCTGTAACGATTGTGTCTCAATTAAACTCTGTCAATTTGCTGATGCATAAAGCTGCCAATAGTCTTAATGTCCGCCATCAATTGTCTTTATTCGTTTTAAACCTTTGATGTATCACACGAAATTTTGATATTTGTCGTGTTATTGTGTTGAATCGTAATACAAGTCTTGATTTAATGATTTCTCGAGGTTGTAAAATAATTGCTTTCGTATTATTTTCACATGTCTAGTTTCTAAAAGGGTTATGGCACATGGGTTCACTAACGTACAATTCATAACGTAAATTAATTATTCCCCTTAGAAACTTTTCTACCTACTCCTTGCTTTCATATCTATAATCTACTAAGATATTACATACATTTTCGCGATAAAATGGAATTTATCTGCTTTAAGGTCCTTTTTTATGTATAAAAATATACATACAATTGCATGTTTCACGATGAAAAAATACATTCGACAAATCAGCATTGTAATATGTATTAAAATAAATTCGACAAATCAGCATTGTAATATGTTATAAAATAACGAAACATATAATTAATATCTTTGCCCCGCGGTTTCTCCCGCATTGCTTCGCTCCTGTAGGTCTTAAGGTGATGATATACACTATAACTTTCCTCGATAAATGGGCTATCTAAAACCGAAATAATTTTTCAAATAGGACCAGTAGTTTCTGAGATTAGCGCGTTCAAACAAAAAAACAAACAAACTCTTCAGCTATATAAGTATAGATTATGAGACGCAGATGATATGAGATGATATATTACGTACAAGATGAAACAAAACAAACACTCAAACTGATTATATTGTTACAGAAAACTAATTACCATGTTAATTGTTAAAATGAATAAACATGAAAACAAACAAGCTGTTGTAATAAACGCTTCCTCGTCTGGTTGATTAATGATTGCTATACAAGCTAGTTTTCATGATTTATTATAATATGAACATGTGGAACGTCTTATTTACGACATTAATATAAATGCGCAAAAGAATATTTAATATTCTACACTGTATTATAAAAATTAGCTTGCTGTCCGTGACTATGTATATCATATTCAAGGGAAATAGGAATAAGAAAAAAAGTAGTCACATGCCACTCTCTAGCTTCCTTAAAATCTCTAGGGACAAATCCATACTTTATTAATATTATAAATGCGAAAGAAACTCTGTCTGTCTGTCTGTTACTCAATCACGCCTAAATTACTGAACCAATTTGCATGAAATTCGGTATGGAGATATTTTGATACCCGAGAAAGGACATAGGCTACTTTTTACCCCGGGACTTAGGATAGGTTTTATCCCGGAAATCCCACGGGAACTATGCGGGTTTTTCTTTAACTGCGCGGGCGAAGCCCGGGGCGGAAAGCTAGTATCATGTAAATATAAAAAATAAATAAAAATATATACATAAAAAATTCCGCTACGACGTAATAAACTAATAACACAGACAAACAAACAAATTAACTTTCGCATATACATAATAGTAGTAGCGAAGTAACTGAAAATTTTTGTGGCGAGTTAAAAAATTGCAACGATAACCATGGCTCATGTCACTTGCCTGTAAGATAAATGTTGATGAGAAAGCCGTAAACATAATTTAGTTTAAATATTTTCCCTTAAACGGTAAACGCGTAAAAATTATTGATGTTTTCGTAAACGTAATTACAATGCGGCGTAGAGGTGTGAAGTGTTTGCGGGTAACGAAAGCTGATGATTCCAAGAATTGTGTTAAGGCTTCGATACGATACCTATAGCTATATTATTTTAATTCATTAAATAAAAAGTGTATTTTGAAAGATTCTTAGGGTGGATTTTGTTTCGATTTCTCTACACCATAAAATTGAAATATCTTTTAACCATGCAGAAACTTGTTTAATTTCGAAGGATTATGAACCAATTTAATCTCTTATTGGCTGTGAATTAAATCTGTTTATAATCATAATTAAAAAATGGTTGTATGATGCCATATGCGTTGCGTGTCGCAACTTGTGCGTCGAAATTACGAAACTATAACAATAGTATCACAATCAGGTCTTTCGGTCTTTTTAATATTGAAAATGCCCTATGGCCACGGCTTTACCCAAGAATTTCATTTGCCACTTCACATGTCATTGTTGACAAGAAGATTGATTGTTTTTTATTTAAATATGAAAGCTTTATAGTACCGTTATAATAAGGTGTCTCAGCCCTTTGTCGGTGACGAAAATAATCAGAAACAGGTACATTAACAAAGTAATGGTTAAATGTTATAGTATCAGCTGAATAAATTGAGAAAATGTTAACTCTTTATTTGGTAATTTAATAACATTTACTTCACATAATATGCAATATTTTTAAGGAAAAAAATACAAAAGATTGAACAAATTAAATTTCTACAGCGACTTTTAGTAGGTCATTTCCGATCTCGCGTATATAAGAATATTGTGAACGAATTGGGTAAAACTGCCATTCACTAGCTAGTGGGACACATCCTTACTACTATTACACAGACAAAAGAGTGTTTATTTGTTTATTCTTCTTTCACGCTACGGATCCATTTTATGGTACCATTTGGGAAAAGACGCTCAGGGAAAGCTTATAAGGGATAAAAAGCACAAAAAAGTTAGAGGTAATCAATATGTTAATTTTGTAATCAAGTTAGAGTTTTCTCCATAAATTCTTATTACAGAAACCAACTAGAAGACAGGCAGGTAGGGTAGACAGTAGACACCCTGTGTATAGAAATACATACCGTCATCTAGTTTATGACACTATCTACACTCTATGGTACTTAAATGTAAATGAAAATTGATATGCATTGAATCACTTAGCACCTCGTTGTCACCTCACAAGTTATTGGTGTCATTAAAGGCTTGTCTTTAATGATAACGTTGCGGGAATCAATTTGCCATGACAGATTGCGGTTGTCGAGCGCCTACGCTGAACGTATGAAATTTAAATGGATTAATGGAGAAAATGCGTTTTCGTTGCGGTTTTACATTACAACACGTATAGACGACAATATGGTATACGAGAATTTGGTATCTAGATGTACTTACCTAGTTATAAGGAAAAGTCAAAGTTTAAAAATATAAAAGGGAAAACTGCTTCTGTTTGTTGTCGTTCTTAGAAAAATACATGGAAAAGAGTTTAACTGCTTAAGATTTATTTCCTACTAGCGGTCCGCCCCGGCTTCGCCCGTGGTACATATTTCGCAATAAAAAGTAGTCCTTTCTCGGGTATCAAAATATCTCCATACCAAATTTCATGCAAATTGGTTCAGTAGTTTAGGCGTGATTGAGTAACAGACAGACAGACAAAGTTACTTTCGCATTTATAATATTAGTATGGATAGTTTATATCATAATAGTCATGTATTTGACAAAATTCAATAAGCATGGTATGTATGTCATGTTTAGTTCGATAGAAATTATTACTTGATTTCCAAATTATTTTTGTCACTACTATAGCTCTATTTTTGGAATTTATTTTGAAATACATTTTGAAAATTTAATACGACACTTTCGAAGAGGCAATGTATACAAACTATTGCACATGCACCCAGCATGCACTACATAAATGATTATATTGTTTGTGAATACTTTCGTGTCAATCCGACTTCCTACAGAGGTGATGGGATCCCGCTCTGTCCGGATTGCACTGGTGCTAGCTTATCTGTTATCATTTTTATATAGATATAAGAATTTGTAGACAGGACATGACTTTTTTACGCTTTTACTGTTCGTTTTAAAAAGTTCACTTGCAAGTTGTATCTCTACGGAAGTTAAACAACGCTTGATTTTGATAGACAAATAATTAAATGATGACAATGATTAAGGTCTCTCTGGTCTATAGTTTAAAAAGTTGTTGAAATATTTGCAGAGAGATAATGATAATGAAGATTTCGGTGTTTAAAAAATGTATAACTTACAAAATATTCGATTCAATTTCAAATGTGTTGGTTACAATGCTATCAATAATTTCGATAATATCAAATAAAAAATGTGATTCTATCAAATTCTACGCCGGGCACAATGGGATAATACTAATATTCCATTAGCTTACTGTTATAGCATACAATTTTCCGATTCGCAGATATCCATACTAATATTATAAATGCGAAAGTAACTCTGTCTGTCTGTCTGTTACTCAATCACGCCTAAACTACTGAACCAATTTGCATGAAATTTGGTATGGAGATATTTTGATACCCGAGAAAGGACATAGACTACCTTTTATTGCGAAATATTATGTACCACGGGCGAAGCCGGGGCGGACCTCTAGTTTATAATATGGGTTCATATTCCAAATTTACACCTTCCACTAATTCCACACGTTTAATGACCACATTAAGAAGACAATACTCACGATGGCCATGTCTAAATGTTCATACACCATAGTACACGGAAGAGTCGCCTCGTGTCCTCGTGCCGTGTGTGGGTCACGAGGTTCTTGTGACCTTGGATTCAGTTGTTTAGGGTTTTTTGACCTCTACTTACTCACGTATATTGGTGGTATGTGGCACGTAAATAGGGTCATTTTGAACATTATCGATATTAACTATGTAGTTGAATTTTATAATTTTGTAAAAGAAATTTAATGATTTGTTCTTCAAGCTTTTTTTTAATTGATGTTAATTTCTATTCTAATTAGCAAAGCTCTTGAAAAACAGTTTATATCTATATTAAGAGCCTGATTCAATGTGTGTATGTAATGTATAATTGTGTTAAAATAAATTATTTATTTCAGTATTTATTATTTTATTTATTATAGAACTTGCCTTCGAAGAGCGAAGCGCCGAAGCTTTCAGTAGTACCTTACCTTCTATGCTACTTACTCGTAACTTTGATTCCAAATGCCTTATGAAAGTTTAATATAAATTCGACAATATTTGCTTTATAATTACCTATATACTTAACGAATATCTTAAATAAATACATTATGCATTAATCGCAAATGATTTAGTTTCACAATTGGATATAATTCGCGAATCGAAGTAATTCGCAAATTGTTTGAACTATTGACTCTGACGTGTTTTGTTAAATTAATTCAGTTTTAGTTTATCGTTTGTTTATGCAAAATTGCATTGATTATGTTAGTATGTTTTGAGAGATTTGGAATGGTAGAAAATCAGACGTAGCAGTCTATCGTCAGTCCTTTAGTTACACGTCTTTTTCCGGAGAAAGCAATATCATTTATCAGCATTTATCTACCTGAATATGAAACTTCAGTCAAATTGGTTTAAACGTCATTAATATGTTGTTAATAAAGCTGCATGTTAATGCCAACAGTAAGTAACAGTATCTTTACATTTATATCAAACTAGCTGTGAGCCTTTTTGTCATTGCTCCGCTCCTTTTGGTCATAGCGTGATGATAATATATCCATACTAATATTATAAATGCGAAAGTAACTCGGTCTGTCTGTCTGTTACTCAATCACGCCTTAACTACTGAACCAATTTGCATGAAATTTTGTATAGAGATATTTTGATACCCGAGAAAGGACATAGGATAGGTCTTATCCCGGAAATCCTACGGGAACGGGTTTTTCTTTAAAAACGCGGGCGAAGCCGCGGGCGGAAAGCTAGTAGCCTATAAATCTTCCTCGATAAATCGGCTATCTTATACTATAACAAATTTTTAAATTTGGCCAAATGGCCTATTTAACACAGAAATAATTTTTCAAATCTGACCTACTCTGAAACCCCAAGGGTCAGATTTGAAAAAGTTTGAAAAAACTTCCCGAGTTTAGCGTTTCGACCAAATTAAACTATTCAGCTTCATACCTAATATTAATATAGATTCAGGATATACCTACAACATGAGTAGCTATAGATAGGCAACTGTAAGCTTAAAAATTATCTCTTGTTAACACCCACCGAATGTCACAATGTCCTGTAAATTTGCATGCATTGTGCGAAGTATGGTATATGGGCTTGGGCCTAGGATATAAACCTTATTAAAATAAATTATTACCAACCCGACTTGCCGCCTATATTACTCTTGCTCCTGTATTTCTTATTGTATTATAAATATGACTTTTTATAGATAAAGAATTAAATAATTTGGAAAATCCAAAAGTGCACGCCTCATAATTTT
>CAJQZN010038958.1:24317-43669 GCA_907164685.1 Colias eurytheme | reverse complement strand
AGTAGTACCCACCTCAACGCTTCGCTTATGAGGCGTGCAATAATACATTTAGATAATTGATACTTCGACATATTGTGTTGCTTAACAGTTAATTCATAATTATAGAGGCTTATTCTTATTATACCTACTTATAGACTTTTTTCATGAAATAATGAATTAAAATGCAAACCAACTATACCGTTTTTGTTATAATTTTTGTCCAAACAAGAGTTCCAATTACACTTACAAATAAGCGATGAAGTAATGAAAGGATTTTAATAGATTTCCATTACTATTAAAACCGAATATTTCGAATAATTTAACGGTTTATAATTAATATGTCGCAATATTAATACCGACCTAAGTTATAACTTAGCATGCTCATATAATATATTATATGAGCATGCTGTATAATAATTTAATAGACACTTCCAATGTACACGAATAATTTACAAATTATTAACTTATTCGTGTAATATTTAGAAAATCCAATTAAATAGAAGTGACATTACCAACTTCTAAATAAATTAAACAGCTTTCTGCCCGCGGCATCATTCGTGTAGTAAAAGGAAAATCCGTATACAGCCCGTTCCAGTAGGATTAACGGAATAAAACCTAAGAAAATCGACGTCCATTTTCAGATGTCAAACTATCTTTGTACCAATTTTCATCAAATCGGTTCAGTGGTTTAGGCGTGAAGAAGAGATATACAGACAGACAGAGTTTCTTTCGCATTTATAATATAAGTTTACTTGTATTTTATTACTTAGTTTTCAGTTTATATAAATACACTTGCATTTTTATAGATTGTATTTTTAACAAAAAGATCCGGAAAATAATTTCTCAATTTTCTAAACAAATTAGTAGGCCCAAGAATGTGAGTTTTCAATAACCTCTGACCACAATCTATATATCAGTGTACATGAGAACGCTTTTAGACGCCATGCCTCGTTATATCGAGATTTCAAAAGATATTGATGGTAGAAATCAGATACTAACATCAAGTTTAGTTAAATTTCGCTAATTATGCGTTAGGAATTTTCCACTTAGTGATAGCGGTTGCGTAGTAAGTACATTGTTTGTTAATCATTGTAACGTTGTTATAGCTTATAGGTATAATATGTAAAACTAAGCAATTGAACTGTGTTACGTACCTAAGCAATTCGCAAATCCTTCTCTCAGGGAAATGTACATATAATCATCATAGATTTAAATATAGTATTGGCATAGTGTTTACAAAAATTACAGACATATTGTAATAAGTACATTGAATTTGATATTTTTGGTTTTATTGCATTCGAATGCTTTATAAATATAAATTTATCTTGGCGTGAAAGGATGCGGGTTCGAGTCCCGCCTCGTGATCTATTCTTTATAAATTTATATTTAATACATTTTTGCATGATTTAACAAGGTACCTATATTATAGAAGGCTTAATCCGGAACCAAAAGCTATATTTTTAACGGAAATCTTATATTAATTGAGTCTAAAACCATAACCTTATTCATTTTGTTCATGTTTGTCCACCAAATAAAGTTTCAGTGGTTGTCAACAGGCAATATTCCTTAACTTGAACCCATCTTTCATCCCTCACTTGCTGTATCTTCTTATATATAAAATTCTCGTGTCACAATGTTAGTCTGCTTACTCCTCCGAAACGGGTGGACCGATTCTCATGAAATTTTCTGTGCATATCGGGTAAGTCTGAGAATCGGCCAACATCTATTTTTCATATGTACCACGGGCGAAGCCGGGGCGGACCGCTAGTACATATATAAAAATTAAACCACAGACCTCACTAAATCATCACCCATCACATATTTGCACGCATTTCATTACATCAATTTAATTATTCATCACACCAGGTGAAAACCTGTACTAAAATAATTGCTCGTGATCATATTTCTGCCATAGCGTGGTATTTAACCTCAAAGGCCGGCTACTGGTTCTATTCTTTTGATTTATAACGACCAGATTGCAAATTGTTAAGATCATGCTGGGTAGAATTTGTATTGCTTATTCGTTCGTGTAAATCAATCGTTTATAAGGAAAGGTAACTAGATGGGAGATAGGACTAAAAAAAAATAATTTAGGTTTGGATATGGATTGGAAAATGAGCTCTTTTTAGCAACTTAAAAGTACAAAGTTCAGCTCAGTTTTTCATAGGAAGTAAAGCTTTCAGCTTGTTGTTGAAAATGATCTCTGAACTGCATGGTTTCTGAAAATTCTTTGTCTATTAAAAAGCTACATTCCTATTTAAAGTGTTCATTAGGTTAACTCCAGTGTAACATCGTCATATTTTATGAGAAGATTAGTAAATAAGTCTCTTTTTTCAGTAAATGAAGTTTAGTAACCTAAATTTAATTTAATCGATAAGAATAAACAAGTTTCTTCTTTGTTTACTTTTATATTCATCCCTTTGATAACAGTATCATTTACATAAATTATCAAACAGTTTTCCAAACCTGAAATACTAACCCAGAAATGACATAAACATACTAAAAACATTAATGAATACAGGATGCAGGTAATTATTGGAGTGCAAAGTAGTCGATAGCCACCGGTCTGGTTTCATGTGAATTTTATGCAATTACGTTCCGCTCATAATCGTATCGTAAATTTGTTGAATCGTGCGTACTGCGCTGTGCGGCTACTTAAACTTTGGACTTATTTATTTATGCTTTATTGCTCAAGATAAATTGCAAATTGAGACTTAACCTAGGATACATTCTAACAAACGGCGGCCTTATCGCTAAATAACGATTTCTTCCAGACAACCGAATCGACGTTGATATTTTTAGACAGTTTTCTTATGAGAATATTTTTCTATTCTCTAAAAAATGTAATTTATAAAGCATTTGAATGCTGTACTAAATATCAATAATTCAGTAAAATTTTACTTTCGTAATGAATAATGATTTTCACTCTATTCTATGAAAACATCATTACTTGAGTACGCTATAATATTGTGCGCATGGTAATCTCTTACATATAATTACCGCAAACCGGTCTTTTAGAAAACCTTATTTCGAGAAACAATAAAAGCAACATTACATTTTTGGTACCTATCGAATAAAACATTTTTGTCAGGCTTTGCGAATACATTTATTACATAAAAAGTTTGAAAACTATATCAAATATATCAAAGTAAATATTATTTATGAGGTCAAAGCATTTTTATGACAAATGCGGGTCCCATGCCGGTTTAAAACATGTGGTTTTTGCAACCTCCATACACAATGTTTAACAAAAACAATAAAATTATTTCTTTGTAGCAAACTTGTTGTCAGTTCGGAAGTTACAATTTAAGGAAACATTTATATACTGGATACAGCTCATTATTTTTTCTCTTTATTGTGTTGGTAAGAATACACTTTTTAAAGCTAGGAATTACAAATACATAAGTTTGTAGGTGCATTGTTTATTTAAACGATTTTTAAAAATTTTTGAGAAAGCTTACTATAAAAAGCTTCAGTACACCAAACGCTATAAAATAAGTCTAAATAACAGTATATTAAATATAAAAATCATGCTATTAATAGTCATTTAACGAATTAAAATAACTTTAAAAATAATTGTAATAAGTCTTCACTTCTCAATATACGTAGTTTTTCATCTGACGTCATAGAAGCGGTAAGTTGGCGCCACGCTAACACCGTATGACGAATAGTACACAGATTATACAAATGCTTGCAAATCGATTCCATATCGATTCTAGATCCGTTATCGATTTTATCGCGATTACTTTAAAGCTCCAGCTTGGATGTATGTGTTTTTTCAAGTTTAAGTAGAATATATATATTTTGTAACTATTATTATAAATTCATACCTACTATTGAATTTATAGATCTGCCTGTTTCAGTTGCACGCCTTAAGCATTGTAAATATCTGGATACATTTTAAAGTTCAGATAGTTTAATTTGGAACCACCGTTAATTTATTTTACGTATTTTTTCAGTTTAAAGGCAAATTGTAGAGTTCCCTCTTTCCTATTTTATACCATGTAACAAGACAGCTAACAACTACTTGTATTTATTTTAAAGCTCTTTAGAACCTCATGAAGACATATTTTGTTTAAAAATTATAACATACTAGACATTACTAGATTTCCGCCCGCGGCTTCGCTCGCGTTTTCAAAAAAAACCCGCATAGTTCCCGTTGCTGTGGGATTTCCGGGATAAAACCTATCCTATGTGTTAATCCAAATTACCCTCTGTATGTGTGCTTAATTTAATTGTAATCAGTTCAGTAGTACATATTTGCGTGAAAGAGTAACAATCATACACATACATCCATCCTTCCAAGTTTCGCATTTATAATATTAGTAGGACATACCTATCGAATTGATTCTTATTAAAATCAGTTTAAAAGACTATGAAGGAATCCTTATAAAACAAAATTAATCGCAACTTATGATTAACTAAAACGAATAAACAATGCGCATATAATTTTAATTAAAACACAATAATAATCAATCAAGTACATGTCCATATCGGACAAAGTAATTAAATATACACGTTTGATCTTCAACGCATCAATAAATTAAGTTATTTATTGATTTTAATTGTAATTAATCTCCCGCTACTGAATTTTCAATTAATTATTTATTAGTTTAATTATTTTAATGTTTATCGTTGCGGCTACATTGATGTATGAATTTATTTTTTTAGCAGGAACTCTATGGTAATAATTTACTACTATAGTTTATTATACAAACATTTTCATCAATTTTAATTACAATAATATTATAGACTAGCTGTTGCCCGCGACTTCGTCCGCGATTACGTCGTTTTTCGTCATTCGTCGTTTAAAAAAAATACGTGACACTTTATTTTTGAATGTTCTTAATTGTCTCTTATAAAAATTAACTACATTAAAATTGAATACTCTGATAAGAAAATCTTAAAATCGGAGGACATCGAAAATCCGAGGAAAACATGAGTGAATTTGATTTAAATTCTACATTACTTAGTAATTCAAATAATAATAATAAATTAAATGTAGATTAACAGTTTGAGCGCATCATTATATAATATGTACCTAAGTATTAAATTACGTTAGTTTACCTAGTAATTTTACTAAAAACACGATGACTTTCTTTCGCGCTCGGTACAACAAACTAAGCATGTTTGTGGTACGTGGCCCGCGTCACTCGACCCCCCGTGAGTTCCCCTCCGTTACTATGCGAAAATACATTCGTCGCCCTACCGTAGGAAAAATTGTAATATTTTAAATTCGAGAAATATTGATTTCTTGTATTCGACTATTCGTTGTAGTCGAATACAAAATATATTTGAAGAAACTTAGGTTGGCCTTCAGGCAAAAGGGATCCTATCAAATGATAAACTTGACCTTGTATCTTAAAAGTAAGCATGAAAGGATCCTCTGATAATTGTTGAGCACCAAAGGATCATTTAAAACGCACTACTATAAGAGCGAATATTGTCTAAGAACTGTTTAGATTGCACATGTTCCTCTAAAAGTAGTGATTTCAAAGGTTCTGGTGTATCTTCAAACGAAAGCCGACTCCTTACTCCTCTTTAAAGCATTACAAAAAGAACATACTACGTTAATATCGCCTATACAGAAGATGATCTGTAATCAATTGTGAGGTTATAAGCAAACCCACTTTTATATTTGTCGGACCACACCACCGAATTCGTAGATTGATCTTCTATGTTTACCTCTAAGTCATTAAGACTCGAAATCTGTCTACAGTAAGACGGGCCTCTCGCTATTCGTCCGTTTCAAGAGACCAAATAGTTTCAATTCTTAATCTTTCATTAAACAAACTTATTAATCGTACTTGTCTCAAATAATCTTGTCTCAAATAATGGTAATATTCGCGTCCCTACTCTAGTCTTGCTTATGCTCATGTTCATCTTCAAGAGATCGAATAATATTATGGTGCACCCTATCATATTTTGTCAAACGGTCTTCATATTGAGTAAAAGTTTCAGATTATCGAGATAAAATATGCCATTTGCGGTCAGCTGTGAGACGTTATATCCACTCAGTGAAGGTTTCGGTCTCACAGGATAGTACATGCCGTTCGCGGTCAGCTGTGAGCCGCAATTCTCGTTGTGAAGCGGTTTCAGGTTCTCGGCATAACACATGTTGTTTTCGGTCAATAGTAAGCCTCTTACCTCTAACGATCCTTGAGAACTCTTATTTCTCATTTTCTTAGCTTTGCTCGAATTTCGATATAAAGATTTTTTAGATTAAGTTGAAACGGACTGAGAGTGTTATAATCATCAATCATCATCATCTTCAATACTTATAATAAAATTGTGGAAAAGCGATGTCTGTACAATGAAAATATGTAGAAAAAAATTAGCAGGTGTTATTATTAAATCGATCTTGAACCCAAAACTGTAGTTAAAAATTTTTTTGTCTGTTTGTATGTATGTTTGTGCACGCTAATCTCAGAAACGGCTTATCCCATTTAGATGCGGTTTTCACTAATGTATTGTGGTAATCTTCATTTAACATTTAGTGTTTAATTCATGTCAATCGGTTCATAAATAAAAAAGTTATGACAATTTATAAGTAATCACGGCGAACATTTGCTAAGGCATTCTATTGTACACTGTACAGTGTACAATAAAACGTAATTTATCTGTTATACGCTACAGTTATTCCTTTACATGTCCAGATGATCATATCAAAATTCCCCAAGGGTTTGGGGGTAAGCTGAGGTAGTAGGGGGGGGGGGCGGGGTCAAATTAACATTATGGTTACTTCTAATAGGTAAATTTTCCACATAAAATGTCCTTTAAATTATGTCGTATTATATTTTTAACCCCCGACGCAAAAAGACGGGTGTTATGTATTTGACTGCTATGTATCTCTGTGTGTGTGTGTGTGTGTGTGTGTCTGTCTATGGCACCGTAGCTGGCTAACAGGTAAACCGAATTAGATGCGGCTTTTTTTTTTATTAGGCAGCATATTTTCCGACGCTGGTTCTTAGATAAATTGTATCAAAATCGGTTCATCCACTTATTATACCTACATAGGGGTAAAAGTGGCAATGAAAAAAATGATAATATAATAATTTATTTTTAAAGATTGTCGGGAAGTTTATGAAATTATTTATTCCTTTTTCTATACACTTTTCTTCGATTAAACGGTTTAGTTACGTGCTCCCTCTCTCTCTCTTCAGCCTTTAGTTACGTGCGTGAGACAGGAAACATCTAATTTGGATTTGTTGCTGGATTTGATAAAAATTGAGTATCGATTAAGCTGATCAGTGGCTACACCATACATTATTAAAAACATCCATTTAAGAAAGGAAGGAAATAGAATTTGCTCCGCTCCCCCCCCTGGTTCCTAAAAAATAATACGACATAATTTAAAATAAATTTTACGTAGAATTAGTTAGGCATTTCTTTTTTGATTTTCGATATTATATACTAATCATAATTTTTAATTACAATATTATGTAGTAACTATTTGGTATAGGTTAGGCATTTCATTTCTTGATTTTCTTTAATAAGTTGGTACGTAAGTTTTTTAGCTCAGTTTAGTAAAACTGAGCTAAAAAACGAAAAAGAAACTTTAATAACAATTCTTTTAATTATTTATGGTAGTACGTATAATTTACTCAATAATTGTATGTTTAGTAGTAATTCAGCATGGGCGTAGCCACGGTGGGGCTGGGTGGGGCGCTTACCCTGGCTTTGATCTGGTAGGTACCAATTGTGAAGTGTTGGAAGAGTGGGCGTGGGCGTGGGCGTGGGCCTGGGAGTGGGCGTGGGAGTAGAAGCATGAAAATAAAAACAATTATTCTTGCCCCACCCTGAGCCCATGGTCATAGGTCCCATAGTCACTATTCCACGCGGACGAAGTCGCGGGCACAGCTAGTAGACAAATATAATCAGAAAGCTTTGAACTCCTAAGCTCAACCATAAAAGATAGACATTTATGATGTCGGGAGATATTTTTTATATAATATGGAGAACATTTCTTTCATACTTGATTTATGTGTAGTTTTAACCCGTAGGTTGCACACGCGACGAAAGCTTAAAAATGGAGTTACTGCTCTGCTCACGAATATGAAAAATAATTGTACCAAGTTTCGTTTAAATCCGTCGAGTAGTTTTTGTTTCTATAACGGTTATACAGACAGACAGACGGAAAAATTTTTGGCGTCAGTGTCGATCCCTAATCACCTCGTGATAGTTATTTAGGAAATATATTTCATGTACAGAATTGACCTCTACAGATTTAATATAAGTATATAAGTATACATATAATTAGATTCCAATTTCCATGTAACGTTAAATTCGACAACAGACAACGCAGGTTACTCTCGTTTCCGTAAGTTGAGGCGGCTACATATTCGGTCCTCATAACTTCACTTTTTGTGAACGAAACGACAGCGCGGTTTAATTCGATGCCAACATCATCAAAAAAAAGGAAATATTTTTAATTGTGAAAAAATATTATGATTTGTACACTATTAATACTATTTTAACATTAACACAAAATATAAGACTGTGAGTGTGTAAAAATAAATCCAGCTAGTTTCACATCAAACTTATGTTTTTAATTAGGTATACGACATGAAAATATATTAATTACCAAGCAATAATCATACAGGTAAATACTGAACAAAAGTATTAACAGTCAAAGTATATTTTTACTTACAACATGTAAATGATGAAGGAATAATAATTATCAACGAACTAACCTTTTTGTATTATTGTTTATAAATATAAATTCATAAACAATAAATTTATAAAGAATAGAAAAAATTCGACCACTAAAGAATGCTGGTTCGAGTCCCGCCTCGTTATCGAATTTTTAAAACACGAAGATTTTTAAAAATGTAACCAATGAACACATTACACAATCAATATTAGATTAACTGTAATGGTGTCTAGTTTGACTTAAAATAATAAACATCTACCCTCACTTTTAAAAATGTAGTATATTCACAGTTCACACGAATTATAAGCGCACCTTATAGGGAAGGGAAGATATGGGTTAAAGAGTTAAATAAATAAATAACATAATTATATTTAAATTATTAATTTTTAACATTGTGTCCAGTAGTGTTAACATGTAAATTGATTTGATTTTTACGAAATCTCATAGATGGCGCTGTTTCAAATTTGTATACTAATAAATTCATTAAACTGATTCTCTGCCCAAATTACGTAAATGACATAGTTTTTATTGTGTAAAGCTAGATAATAGCATGGCTTACCCGAAACCAACATTCAAACATGAGTCTTTAGATTGTACGCTGTCGTAATACACGGAATACGTAAGAAAAAAAAAAGGTTCACAGCTCCTCCCCCGGAGGTGATAGCATGATAATATGTTTAAAAAAGCGTCACTCGACCTGTTAGTAATATTCATGCAAAATTTGAAGTCAATCTATGCAGTACTTTTCGAGATTAGCCTGGACAAACATACAGACAAACAGACAAACAGACAAACAGACAAACAGACAAAAATTCTAAAAACTATGTTTTTGGCTTCTATATCGATTATAGATCATGGATTATGTATTCTTTTAAAAAAATATTCAATGTACAGTTTTGACTTTCCTACGATTTTATTATATGTATAGATTATCTGGAAAACTTCGTACCTAATGTGTGGTAGTAGGTAATATTATATGACAGTATGTTGAGGAAAGAATTAATTTTAATTTACACCTTTACTGGTTCTTGCAGGGATAATTGAGACTTTTACAATGCCCATTAATTATTTGAAGGAAAAAAAATGTAGATATTAATTTATTTTTTTATTTCCAGTCTAACCAGTCTGCTCAGATAAATCTGTCTGAATTAATCTCGTTTTACATCTTAATATATAGGTATAAATCTCGTGTCACAATGTTTGTCCTCAATGGACTTATTACTTAGAGGATTATAATAAAATTCGCACACCATGTGCAGTTCGACCCAACTGGAGAGATAGGATAGTTTAAACAAGTAGGGACCACGGGCGAAGCCGGGGCGGACCACTAGTCTATACTAATATTATAAAGAGGAAAGGTTTGTATGTATGGTTTTCACGCATAAACTACTGGACCGATTTTGATGAAATTTGGCACAGATAATCTTTAGACCCTGAGAAAGAACATAGGCTACCTTTTATTGCGAAATATGTACCACGGGCGAAGCCGGGGCGGACCGCTAGTGTCTAATAAGTTGCTTAAAATCAAACCTAAGGATATAACAAAACTACACCAAACATTTTGTAGCAGGACGTTGATGGAATTTCACTTAATTCGATGACATTTTAATGATTTTGAAATAAAAAATTGCGTCTGGCACTGGCACCTATTTAACAACGAAAAAATCTAAAGGCAAAAGATTAAAAATTACGCGTTTATAAATCACTTTAAATTACGGATATTTTCCTGTGCAGATAAGATGCGCACTAATAAACGCAACCACTGCGGCCAGTCAGACAGCCCGGACTCTAACCGAAATAGGAAGAGAAACAGTATATCAAAGAACCAACTATACTAAAATTCTCTCTTGTCAACGTTGCTAGCTCCTATACGATTTGCATTAAATTCAATCGACCATTGCACAGAATCAATTCCACATACAGCATAAATATCAATAATTATCATAAATTCATTAATTCCCCTTCAATTCTAACCGTTCCATATTAATAATTGAAATATGGCAATTAATAATAGTCTTGTATTAGATTATAATAGTTCTACTAAGATGGCAATTTGTTAATACGCATTGTACCTACACTATTAATTTTGTACGATTTAAAACTGCTTTTACTCCTACGCTTGGAAAATTTCAGAACGGGTAAATACTCGTATACAGGGTTACTTGTAAAACACCAGCAACCTCGCAGGACAAGATAGCTAACATCATAAGTAACAACATTTGTTCTACGAGTTTTGATAATTTGTTAGATTTTATTTTCATACAAAAATAAATATAAAATATTCATTTAATTTTCCGTTTGAATATTATAAACTCTACGCGCATCCCAAAAATTACGTAAACAAGAAGCGAACGAGAGGGGAAAGGAGGCGTCGCGTCGTCCTTTCGATAATGAATAGAACATAGACTTAGAAATGTTAGGAGAGTACAATAAAAACTTTAAAAAAATCATTTACAATTAATAATGTATTGCGTTATGCCAAAAGTCGTAGAACAAATGTTGTTACTTATGATGTTAGCTATCTTGTCCTGAGAGGTTGCTGGTGTTTTACAAGTAACCCTGTATATTGAAATTGAATTCTACATTTTATATTTTATAGTAGAGTGTTTAGAACTCTTTTAGTAACAAAACTACTTTTGTAAACTTATAAGTACCTAAAAGTTTTGTTCCAAAGTGAAGATGATTAAACAACGTTCAAAAAAATAAGGCAAAAATGGGATTCAAGCATTTCCATGCAACAATTTACTGGTACTCTTCAAAGGAAAAATGCGATAAAATTCAGAAGACTTTCAGACTTTCCCGTGTGTGCATCTACCTCATATCAGACACCTGAGTCAAGACAAACAGACGGAACGAACCAAAAATATTATTGATTTGGAAGAAATTCCTTCATTTGTAAATTATCAATGGAAGAAACTTGCAGCTTAGCTACTCTTGAAGAAACTTGCAGCTTAGCTACTTAGCTACTCAAATCCTATTTACCTACAAGATAGATAAATTACATGTTACCTAATTTAAGCATGCGGCGCCGTACGCTTAATTATTCCATGGTAAATCTAATGACTTCATTGAATTACAACGTAGGTTATGTATTTGACATGTAGATGTAGGTATAATAATTCTGTAAAGGGAAAGTTAAGGATGCTTAGAATTATTAGTATTAAATTATTTGCAATGATACAAGATATCAAGATACCTACAAGATATTTATTCTTGGTGAATAAATTTAAGGTTTATTTTGATATTAAAAACGTAATAATTAGGCAACATCAGCTGTACCATTTCAACGTACAGATGTTTTGAAGTGAAACTATCGGGGTTTAAAAAAAATTTAGTGTAACATTTTTTCGTTACGGAAAAATGTCACGCATTTTTCCGTTACGCGCCATCTTTTTCTTATCCCTACCACGCGTGATTCGACGTATTTCTGTAAAGTTGCATATTGTAAATTATTTTTTGAAAAAAAAGGTCATAAAGAAGTTTCACTTCTTACGTGTGTACACTAGCACACGCACACATTTTTTTTTCTTTTCGTCAAACTCAAAAGTAGGTATTTTAAATACCTAAGGTAGGTAAATTTTAATACTATTAATAACGAACGATACTAAATAAGAAACTCGGCATTGTTTCTTGTATACAAGTACATAATATAATGCAAGACCTGAAGATAAATATTTTACGCATTATAAATCATTGCAATTATCTTATTTAATTAAAAATTATGCCGCACGTGCACATCAAATACGTTATCTCTATATTGTACTTATTTATTTGCTCTATGTGATATATTCTTTGTTATTTATTTACATTTAGTATAAAAGCGATCATTTTCTTTTTGTAAACATTTTCTGCTCCTACATTTTGGACATTTAATTGGGGACATTACTAAATAAAATATGATTATTTTATCGAGAGATAAACAATAATTATTCTGAATAACAATGATTATTATTTCAATTCTTAACCCAAGAGAAACCGCGCGTCAGAACTGGCATAAATAAAAGGCCTGACGCAGACTAACTGAATCCTAAAATAGAGTAAATTATAAAATGATATTAAAATAATATCATAAACTTCCCGCCAATATAAGCACGTAATAAGAAAATTGCTCTACACCCACTAAACCTGTTTTATGTAAAGAATTTACATTGTATACAACAACCGCACAATAACTATATTTTCAATTAGGCTGGTCACATACGAAGAACATTTTCAAATGTATTGTATCGAAATGGAATATAGACACAATCTCAGCAGAGATAGATACCAAAAAAGCCCCTAAGAACGTCACTATCATATTTTGTCGACCTTTTCCAATCTGTCTTGTAGTGCTGAAAAGCTGGGCCCTTGTGTTAACTCAACAAATTCCTTGAATGAACTATATGTCTTGATACATGTCTGTGACTATATGCAATGAGAGGTCCAAGAAGGTTGTAAATCATAAACTAAATTTTCAATAATTGAAAATTGGAAATTATATAAGAGTTTCTTTGCAGTTTTCCCCAAATCAATTGAAGATTTTTTTGTTACTATCAACAGCGTAGAAAACATAAACACTGATTTGGTAAATTCTTACATACATATAGAAAACATCGTAGAAGTCCTACGAAAAACCAAACACCGATTGAACAACATGTAACAATTTTAACAGTAGTTTTCATATCAGCTTACCATTTCTACTACACAATGCTTCTTAGTCGGAACAGCTATTACCAATTCATATATGACATACATACTAGCTTTCCGCCCGCGGCTTCGCCAGCGTTTTCAAAGAAAAACCCGCATAGCTCCCGTTCCCGTTCTATTTCCGGGATAAAACCTATCCTATGTGTTAATCCAAGTTACCTTCTATATGTGTGCTAAATTTCATTGTAATCGGTTCAGTAGTATTTGCGTGAAAGAGTAACAAACATCCATACTTACAAACTTTCGCCTTTATAATAGTAGTGGGATTATTCGTTAGTCACGCTACGTAACTTTAGTATCCCCGTGTAACCCAGCCTTAGCATTACGTTTATCATAGTACATTAGCTATGTAGATCATCGGAAGGCGCCAATAACGAGATCTCGCAGATATAAACTGAATGATCTGACAATTTATCGCAAGTTCAAAGCGAAGTGATAAACCGGCAATGAATTATTCATTCGCTAAGTATCCGGGATTTTGCTAATTTATAGCGCACTAGTGGGAGCCTGCGACGTTGTTTGTGAATCGTTATTGTTCAATGTCTTTGTGGAATATTAACTGTTAACTGTTCGAGTCATATTATGTTATACTCTACAATAAAGGAGAATGGGCATTTTACTATGGAAGTTGGGCCTGAACCCTTGAGTTGGACCAATACACATGAGATATTGTTTTTATAATAGATCATAACACATACATAACGGGAAAAATATATATAAAAAAATAATCAACCGGGTTTTTGTACAGTCACATCAAGTTTTATTTCTTTGTGTATAATATTTTTTGCAATAAATAACTGTTATAAGACAATGACAATATCTTTATGTTACTCCAATTCACTTTTACTTACAAATACGTACTAATCATAAGCCTTCTAATAAACGAAATACACTAATATTATGTTTTGTAACAGGTACATAAACCGTGTTTATTCACTTTATTATAATTCAACGTAGTTAGACGTTTTTTGTGGTTAAACTTAAACACTCCAGTGATATTTTGATTCATATTTACTTCACTCGAATTAAAAACACCGTTATTGTGCGAAAAATAATAGCCAAATAAATAAAACTTTTTGCCTTGACTGTACAAGAACCCGGTTGATTTATTTTTTTATTTTATTTATTTCGTAAGGTATGTGTAATGATCTATCACAACAACAATATTTCGTGTGTATTGGTCCTAGCCCAAGTTTCAGGCCCAATTTGCCCATTCTCCTTTCTCTACTTAACTATAAATTTCAGATGTGCAAATGAATCAAAAATGAGATCCTGATTCTTGAATCCTGAAATATGAAATGAAATGAATAAAATGAATGAAAATCCTGAATTTGTACTTATACAAATCGTTAACAGTGGTATAAAACTTTTGAATTATTATAACAGAACGTCTCTTCTACGATGTAGTACATGAGGTCTGTAAAACTAGCGATATAAAATCAGAAAAAATAGAGCTTCTTAGTTGCTAAAACAACGATTTTGCTGCTAAAACCGATCGCTGAAAATCGGCAACAGTTTTCATTGTGGTAACGTGAAAAAATCTGAAAAAATAATGATTCGGTGGTTATGGATATTGGAATGATATTTCGTATGATGTTACCTTACAACAGCTGTACATACTCGCTTGTTGATGGGGGACCATAGTGAGGACGACCAATGCATAAATCGTGATGATGATACCTACCTGAAAATTTGGATAGCATATCAAAAGCATATGTTATCTTTATTAACTTTGAATATATAAACCTACATTAAATCTATACTTAATATTATAAAGCTGAAGAGTTTGTTTGTTTGAACGCGCTAATCTCGGGAACTACTGGTGCGATTTGAAAAATTCTTTCGGTGTTAGATAGCCCAATTATCGAGAAAGGTTATAGGCTATATATCATTACGCCAACAGGAGTGGAGCCACGGGGGTGAAACCGCGCGGAGCAGTTAGTTATTAATAATTACATTGACGTCACCTATTAGAACATAATACATAAAATGATAAAACGTCTATAAATAAAATTAATCCTCTTAGGAATGCTTGAATATATTAATTATTATGAACATATAAAAGACGGTATAATTGATACTCTTGTAATTATTCTGATTGGTCCATTTAAAATTAGTATTCGGTTTTATAATTCTTGGGTGCTGATTGGTTGATAGTAATTGATAGATTATTGTGTGGAATGTTTTGTATATTTTATGTATTTGAATAGATTTTTATTGCCTACGCAAATTAATATTGAATATTTTGCTGCACCTGCGATGTATGTACTTATACAACGTTACTCGTATGTTATGATTTGATTTCGTTGAACAGGAACATAACATAATTAGCTGCGCTCCGCGGTTTCACCCGCGGTGCTCCGCTCCTGTTGGTCTTAGCGTGATGATAGCGCGTTCCTCGATGAATGGGCTATCTAACACAGAAATAATTTTTCAAATCGGACCAAGTAGTTCCTGAGATTAGCGCGTTCAAACAAACAAACAAAATCTTCAGCTTTATAATATTAGTATAATTATTTTTATAAGTAAAAATATTTAATATGTTGAATTTCAGGAATATTTAAGTGTTAATGGCGAACATACCTGATTATTATGGATTATTCCTGATACTTTATTCAGAAATTATTAGATTATGTTGCAAATTTCGATACCATCGTAATTTAATATTTCACAACAATATTTAAAATTGAATTCAAGTAGGTATACTTAATATAACAAAATATCTAAAATTAATAAATAATATAACAATACTGCAATTATATGTATTTATAATATTTATGATAAAAACATGTGACTTTTTATCTTTATTTAGGTAAAAACCTACGACGAATTTAAACTATTTATGACTGATATTCATCAATTGCCAATTTTATAACAGTATAAGTATAATTCACCATTTTTCAGTCATATTTAATTTATCATGACAAAAATGCTACCTACTGAGGTAGAATATTGATAATGTTTAAAAAGTAAAACAAAGTCGAGTAATAGGTACCTACAAAATTACTTTTGTAGACCCGACTCTACTTGCAGAAATCCTAACTGTTATGTATTAGAAATCCTAAAATTAATCGAATTCAATTAAGTAATAGAAAATATTCGTTTTCATTTTCAAAAGTTATGACTAACCTTTTTCTGAACAAAAAATATATATTTAAGACACATAAGTAAGAAACATCCTGAAATCATAACATTCCTCGTAATCCGATAATACATCCGTCTTTAAACATTTCTTTGAACATTAGAAAATATTGAATCACTATATAAATATTTCAGCGATAAATAATCTGTGGCGCCGAAATAATTGCACCGATAGCAACGCTACTGAAACATTTTATTGCACGCATAAATCAATCCGCGCGAATTGAGTCTTTATTGCCATAGGAAAAAGTACGAAAGTGCTGTGCATTTATTTTTATGTTAATCGGCGGAGTGACGTAATTGGAGGTGTGAAGGCGCCACAGATAAAAAAGAACAGATTAGATAACAAAGGAATTAGTTGTAGGATACTAAGACGTCATGAATGAGTAAGCAGTATTGACGATTCCTTTTACTTATTAGTTATTATTGGTATGATAAGAGATCGTGTTCAAAGATATTTAATACATTAAATCGTAATTACACTATCATCTATTACCGTGGGCAACGTCATAGGAGGGGAATTTACGTTATTACTCAAGAAAATTTGTCGATATAGAGACGTAAATGATACTTCGAGGGAAAAAAGTTCGTTTATATTTTTGCCTAGAAACCGCATATAAATTTTTCTAAAATAGAAAGACAATATAGAAGCACAGTACACTGAAATGCATCAGTTATTAACGACAAATGAACTTAGTTAAAATTCCTTAATGCACAATACCTTGAAGACCAAAGCAATCTGATTTTGAAGTGAGAATATTAAGTGTGGGACACACTCTTTGGCTAAGTTTATTTCTAAACTGCTTTTATGTGAATACAAAGAGAATTTTCTTAACATTTTCTACTTAATATACTGTGATAATTTAGACCTATAAGAGACTTGCAGGTGCAAAATAATCTAGATATACTCTTGCGTTAATCCCAAGTATTTTAGTACAGGTAATAAACTAAGCCATAAACTCATTTTAATTAACTAAAATAGCTGTTATTTAATGGAATTTCATAATGAATAAATATATTGCACTATTTTAAAACGATATTTACTTAATGAGCGGTGATTGAGTTGTACCTTGTTGTTCCCAAGATAGTAAAACATAACTTTCTCTTACAATGTATCTATCTATACAAATAAGTTGAATATTTTGTCTTTTTGTTTGTTCCGGATAATCTCTACAATAAGTTATCTTATAGGCACTTTCACTGACTTCGAATTTTTCAAGTAAAGCTGGTATGCTCCGGAGATTAGCTTGTTCAAAGAAACAATTAAAATTATCTGGTTCATCCGTTCATAGATGGGAAAAGCAACTAAATTCATAAATTACAAAGAACTACACCAATGATTGTCAATTTATGTTTTATTATTCCTTTTTTTTATAATACTCTAATTTTCTTTTTTATTTATATATTTTACATCTTAAAAATTGTACCTATCCTTTGAAGAACATAATGTATCTTTCTTGCAATCAAAGACGGTCAACTTATACGTAGTCTTGTTCTTCTCTAGAAAAACTGAAAAGGCTATAATATATGTATTATCATCTATTCTTTGGTTCTAGCGTACTAAATAATAAAATATAGTTCTTTTTTACTAAATTGTTCTTCCCCCAGGTGCAGAATGTCGGTGCGACGGTGGTAGAGGCTGGGAGGGCGGCGGGAAGGGCTCGCGCGCGCCCGTCCGCCGGCCGCCTGCCTCGCTTGCCGACGCGCTACTATGCTTATGGCAAGCGCCCTGTCCACTTTGCTCGCGGTAAGACTACAAGATTAAGAAAAAAAGGAAAGAAAAAAGAATATTCTAAAAATATATCACAAATTGAAATTTTAGGCATGCATTTCTATGTCAAGAAGGAACAATTGTTCATGCTATAGTGCCGTTTACATTTCTAGAACATTTTAGGAGGTTCCATAGAACATAGAACAATTCTCTATGTCTGATTCTACTTAAAGAATTTAATAGAGCATTCGCTCGTCTGGTGTAAATCGACCTTAAAACAATGACTACGTGTTCTATTGGATTTTGATAGAACGTTATTAATAAAACGATAACAAATACCTCACTGGCATTTTTTCGCAATGACGTAATTTATTGGCGCCATTATTTGCTGTGTTTCAGTTAGGATAGTAGTAATCAGGACATCTCAGGTAGGTACAGTACAGGGTCTGCAAAAATAAATAGACATTTAATTGATATTTTCATTCATCCTCGACTCACCAGAATTAGACAAAGTTTCTTCGGAAAGAAAGTCAGTAAAGTATTAATATAGGTTATATTTGAAAATAACAACCAGTACAGGTATTTATATTTATACGTTTAATGTTTATCATTCAGCCTGGATTTTCTAATAGAATTTTTTCATATATTGTAAAATTTCTCTCGTTTCTGATCAATTAGTAAATATGAAAAGACAAACTATGACGACACTGCTATTCCACTATGACTTACATTGTAAAATTAATCCCATTTACATTTACATTGCGGAAAGTGTATAAAATAATCTATAAGCAACATTATCCCCCATGTTGTTTTCATTAAATACTGGAAAGCCATAAATAATTGGACTTAGACTTTGAATAAAGCGGATTCCGTTGATAGCCGGAAAAAATAAGATTAGGACTGCATAAGCTAGCATCTTAGATTTCCTGCGGTGTATTAAATGCAAGTTACGGTTAAATACGAACTGTACAGTCACGAGCAATAATATATGCCTAGGGGGCGATGTGCTAATTCAATAATATCTGTCTGCCCGTATACAGCAAAAATATCTGACATTAGTAGGCAGCATAATAAAGTGGCATCAAAATTATGTGACGAAAATGTTACAGCAAATAATTGTGACAACCTCTCACGGCATAAATATGTGACATCAACTAGGAAGCAATAATATCTGACACAATT
>CAJQZN010038958.1:0-24307 GCA_907164685.1 Colias eurytheme | reverse complement strand
AATATCTGACACAATTTCATATTTCTGTATTTTGCATCGATTCCTCACACAAAGCATAAATATGTGACAGCGACTAGGTGGCAATAATATCTGACACAATTTTATATTTCTGAATTTGCGTTGATTCCACACTAAAAGCATAAATATGTGACATCAACTAGGAAGCAATAATATCTGACACAATTTTATTTTCAATTTAATATTGAATTAATACAAAATAAATAAATTTTATTTTAACCAACTACGTTGTTTTAAAACATTATTACCATATTAATTAATATGTGCCGTCGTTGTATACTACATATTGTATGTCTAGATATTATATCCTACTAGCTTAACACCCGCGGCTTCACCCGCGTTTTCAAAGAAAAACCCGCATAGTTTCCGTTCCTGTGGGATTTCCAGGATAAAAGCTCTCATAAGCGTTAATCCAAGTTACCTTCTATGTGTGTGCTAAATTCCATTTTCTCTTTTTTATGTGAAAGAGTAACAAACATCCTTACATGATACTCACGAACTTTCGCATTTATAATTAATATTAGAAGGATATCATATCATGACAAAATTAAAGTATTCATATACTTATATGAATGCCCACTTGGGTAGATCTATTTTATTTGAAGGTTCAGTGTAACCTTCTTGTATTATTTAGAAATTGTTTTGTCACATGTTTTGTTATATTTGACGTTAGCGGCGTTTGACACGATTGCTCCGTTATTCATTTTCATTTACTTATAATTAGCCTATAATATTGCTATTATTTTATTGAATATCGAAAATTATGGCAAGTTATCATATTATCGTAATTTTATTAAAAAAAATATTTACAAAATATAATGTGTCTTTTGTTCATATTCTTACCCCAGCAAAATACCTACATAACACTAATTCAATAAATAACGGTTAAATCCTATCCTATCTTATCCTACTAGTCCTATTATAATCCTACTTCCTATCCTACTAATCTAGTATTATTAATGCGAAAGTTTGTGAGGATGTGTATGTGTGTGTTTGTTACTCTTTCACGCAAATACTACTGAACCGATTACAATAAAATTTAGTAGACAAATAAAGGGGAACTTGGGTTAACACTTAGGATAGGTTTTATCCCAAAATTCCCACGGGATAGGGAACTATGCGGTATTTCTGTGAAAACGCAGGCGAAGCCGCGGGCGGAAAGCTAGTGTCACATATTTATGCTTTTTGTGAGGAATCAATTATATTTTACAATACGGAAATATAAAATTGTGTCAGATATTATTGCCTCCTAGGTGACGTCACATATTTATGCTTCGAGAGGTTGTCACAATTATTTGCTGTAACATTTTCGTCACATAATTTTGATGTCACTTTATTATGCTGCCTACTAACGTCAGATATTTTTGCTGTATACGGGCAGACAGATATTATTGAACCCGTTCTTATGACAGATATTATTGCTAATCTGCAAATGGTAATATATTTATGCTTCTGACTGTACATTAAATCTTGTGAATTAAATATGCCAAAACATTAGATAATAGAGAACTACAATATGGGTTGGGACATGATTTACCACCATAGACCGCGTCACCGATTTCCATCAGGTGGGACTGTGGTCAAATGTCTACCTATCCTAATTTAAAAAAAAATGCAAAAAGGATTTGTAAAGGTTTACTTACCAAACAAAGTTCACTAAATTATTTATTGTAAAGCTACGAAAAAATGCTCTAGTACGCTTTATAGGTCAATAATTTTCATAACTTGAATTAATCATTTAATATATAAAAATACCATTAGACATGAAAAAAATGACCACAGCTTACTTACATACAGTTTGTATTATGATATATACTTAATGTATATATAATTATGATGATATATATACATTAAGTATATATTTTTATTTCATATAATTGTCCAGATTCTTGATTAAAATACTAAAACGGTAGTTACATTAATGGGATCACATAGACTCCATTTTGCTAACAAGTCCTTGCAACTGTCGTAGTACTTACACGGCTTATTTAATATCTGAGATAAAATCAAATATTTCTAGACAAACCTGATTGAACTACCAAATGAGTTGAACGATAAGATGCCGGTGGTTTGTCCCAATTTACCAAGTGGTATAGGATATGGTGTACTTTTGTAATCCTGGAAATATTAAATTTACTTTGAAAAGTCTGAAAAATGTTAATACCTACTACCACTCTGAGTTATCTACGAAGTTTGTATTTAAACAGCTGCGAAAGAAATATAAATTAATTTAAAGAATTTAACGAGGTAGAGTCCAGGTATTATTTTTTAATGTCTTCTATATATTAACACTAGCGGTCAGCCCGGGCTTCGCCCGTGGTACCTACATGTTTAAACTATCCTATCTCTCAAGTTGGATCGAACTGCACATGGTGTGCGAATTTTATTATAATCGGTTAAGTGGTTTAGGAGTCCATTGAGGACAAACATTGTGACACGAGATTTATATATATTATATATTAAGATATAACAATAATTATATTATTATTTTGTTTTATTCATAGACAAAACAATACAGGAGGGAAAAAGTCCAGAAAAATGCTGTCGCCGATTATTGACGCTAATATTATTTTACCTTCCTGTGACAATTTATATTCATGTTTAACATAATTAAAATATTTTCAGTCTAACCACAAAACTGGTTACGTCATAAGCATTTAAAAATTAAATGTAAGTACCTAATTAATAAAATAAAATTTTATGAATAGATCCATGCGCTGCTCTATAATCGTGGAGTACAAAACAAATAATATTATTTTTAATTTAAAATAATATTGCAGGTTGCAGCTCTCACACTATTTAACGTAGAGACAGAAAATCATCAACTATTCTAATTACAGATAATTATTTTATAATGGATACAGGCGTCAATTTTATTGTACTATTAATGTTTATATTCTCGAAATTGGTCCAATTATTTTGTTATTCTATCTCACCGAATGCATTTTTTTTTCTATTTTTAAATAAAAAGATAAGGATTATTGAATGAAATTGTAAATTATGTTAAAAAAGATAACCTAAAAAAAAATAATGCACATATAACTCTACAAACATTGTGAAAAGCTAAAAGCGAAAATACGTACATGTAGAATTTAAGTCTATGCGAATGCGATGCGTTCAAATCTTGTTCCCATTGCCAGTCTTGCGTAGGCTGTGAACAAAACTTGACGTGTGAAAAAAAAGAACTGTCAGTTGACTGATGGCGGGAAAACGCTCGCGCGCATAACGAAATTCGAATGTTTTTCGTTTGAAATTATCTGTGTAAATTTAAAAAAAAAATATAAGTGATACTATGTCGTGTAAGTACTAAAAAGTGAATTTATGAATTATCACAGAACGGAAGTGCCCACCTCAAACTTTATGTATGAGTTATTCAAATCATTGGATAAATTTACTTTTGCTTATGGCAATTAAAATGGTAAGTTTTATAGGCATGCGATTGACCGCATGACGTCTTAATTTATATTCAAATAAGTAATAAGGCTTAGTTAATATTTAACAGTTTTGATATTCTATAAATATTTTATTGCAAAATAAATTCGTTTTTAGGTTAGAGCGAGATTAGCAAATTTTTATATTAAAACAACCCCGAAACATTAATTAAAAATATAATTTAGGTACTAATTTAGTTGATTATGTATATTCAATAAGAAATAAATTAATTGATTTTTATATATCCTCTAAAATACATTTTAATTGCGTCCGAATAGAGTGGAAAAAACATTTAAAAATTTGCTCTACAAAGTATGACGAAAGTAAACAAAATATATAATTTCAACATGTTATTGCTTAAATTATAACAGAAATAGCAATCTCGATTATTTTTATAATTATTTATAAGATTTTAAAAATGTATTTAATTATTATCTGAATATTGTATCCTGAAAATCAAACCAAGTCGATGCATATGCTATGTAAGATACCAAAAATACAAAATATGTTCTTACGCCATGCCATGCATATCTACAATAATTCCAACTAAAGCACCCAAGAAAAACAAAGAAATCCATTCAAAATATTGTATAAAAAGCTGAGAAATACAATAAAACGGTGTACCAAATATAACATTATCTAATATATAACTATTATTTGGTTAATCTATTAGTAATAAAGGCCACCCACAGTTAATTGTTTTAGTCATTTGACTGTTAATTTACAACATGACAATGCCAGACGGTATATTATCATATCATTTCAATATTCAAGTCTAAAGAAAACTATTTCCAAGCAAGGTCAATGCCTTAATTGATGCGTTTTAACCTGTATTATAATCGATAAATTATAATGCACCACGCATAAAATGTAGAGATTAAATTTTAAATTTAATTGCTCGAAATAAAAGTCGCAATTAAGAATTCTTCGTTTTACACCTATTCGTTAAACTGATAGTCGGTCGAACAACACATGAAGCTGAAATAACACATGAGCTATTCGCTCAGATTATGTACTTTATTTTGCGCAAAAATTCCGAGTAAATTCATCAAAATTCCAGTAGTTATTATAAATATCTAGCAGTATCGCTAGATAAATATAAAAAAGACGTGTGTCACTCGGGGACTGCCGCGGTAAAGCTATTGCATGCTATGCCTTCAAGCCACACCTCCGCGCCGGTCGGAGTGGGGAGCGTGAGGTTTTTCGTTACGGAATTTCTGGATTCGGTCCCCGCGCTCAAGGCCCGCGATAGAAGCTATGAAATTGCTTAATAACTGGTCCTCCCAAAAGGCTCTATCCTCCTGAGTAGTGTTTTAAAGATTCACTTACGTATTACAAAAATTGAGATTCCTTATCTAGATAGCTCAGTGGAAATAACAATAACAAAGAAAAAGTAATCTTATGTGACAAAGAAATATTTCTCAATTATGATTTCCAAGAAAACTCCGAAGATAAAGAATATGTAGAGCCAAATTAAATTAAATTATTTAATTAATAATCTACTAATATGATAAAGAGGAAAGGTTTGTAATTATGTATGTATGTACATGTATGTATGGTTTTCACGCATAAACTACTGGACCGATTTCAAAAATTCTTTCACCATTAGAAAGCTTCACTGAGCAACATAAGCTAGGTTTTATCCAGGAAATCCCACGGGAACGGGAACTATGCGGGTTTTTCTTTGAAAACGCGCGAAGCCACAGGCGGAAAGCTAGTTACTAATAATTTATTCATAACATATATTCCTCATTAATAACTGTTGGTTGAAAACAAAATATTAATCTAGCAGTTGTCCTATTTTATATTAAAAATCTACCAGCAAAATAAATCGTATGCTGCGAAATAGCTCTTCCTCATCAAAATTATCATAATTAAGTAGGTATACAATATCATAACCATATCTCTAAATTGTGTTAGGCTTCATCTATCATTTGCGTCACCACAATTTGGTCCAATTTGTATGTAAATAAACAGAATAAATTACGAAAATCGCTTTTAAATTAAACACATTACAACGGATTTAAAATGTGATTTATTCAAGGGTCACAGTCTAATCATAGGAGACATCAAATAAATAATAAAATTCGTCGATTAAGATAACAGGTGTTACTTGGGCTGTTATGGAATAATGTGACAAAATAAATCATCTAAGTTGTATAAAACTAGCTTCAGAAAGCGGGTTCACTTGTGTTGTTTTTTCTCATAAAGCGACATTGTAAACAGCCTTTAAAATTATTATTGAATAACACATCCTAATATCTTTATACTAATATCATAGTCATAGGACTTGTCGGATGAATTCTTAAATGAATAGGTACGTACCTTCGAACCTTCGTGGACAGAATACAATGAAGTTTTATTTATTGACCAGCTTTAGAAACGGTTAGAATTCGACAAATACTAGGGCTCCTTCCAAGAACCTGAATATGCTTAAACATACTCTCAATGAAAAAAATAACATGGAGTATAAGAATTTTATTTTGACCGCCTCCTTGGTACAGTGGTTGACGCGTAAGAACGTAGAACCAAGGGTTTCTGGGTTCGATTCCCGGTGGAGACGAAAAAAATGACAGGACACAGAAGGCTGATCACCTACTTGACCCTAAAAAATATCGATCAGTGAAACAGATGTATGCATAATGCATCTGCCCCTTACCCCATTAGGGGATACGGGACTTCACCTATTAGGATTTTATGTAAGAATAGGAATTAATACAGAAATTTAGTATTGTTTAATACACGACGATAATATTATTGCATATACTTGTAACAATAGCAATAGCATTGACCTCTACACCACGGGCTGCACCACATAACTCATTTATTTATTACTTTTACACCTACTACGGCCAGCAAAACTTATTAGTGCGTTTTTATTTCCTTAGAAATAAGGAAAAGTGGTCTAAAAACTAATATTGTAACCTATTAATATGTACTAAAGGGAAAAATTGTTATCATGTTGGTCAAATTTCAGCCGTGGAGATAAATTTAGCCAAAAGCCAAACTTTACCAATATAACTAATTATCTAGAATATAATAATTAAAAGCACAAGCTTAGTGAATATGGTCTAGTACTTACGATTTTAACATTAATAGCAGATCATACTCTTCATGTTTATGAATAAAAGGTTTATATTTTCTGTTAGTTTAGTAAAGTTTTTTAGTTTCCTCAATATTACCACAGATATTACGTTAAATAGAAAGATTACAATACAATAAAAGTATCAACAATAACTATACTTAACTGTCGCTAACATTTCTTCAATAGCGATTAAGTTTAAGTTTTTATAGAAACGAATAACACGTAAACATAAATTTCAAAACGCCCCATTACTTATCAACTGAATTATGAGGTCAAAGAAACATTAACATAGCGTAAGAAAAAATGTTCTACACACTATCGAGATCACATATCACCATTAACAGTGACATTTCTTTCAATTTACAATACAGTAAAAACTCAATACACTTATTTCTCAATACTTTGGTTCATTAATTACCGCTCTAGATATTATATATGAATGAATGAAAATCTTTTATTGTTTTAAAATACACATATACTTAAAAGCATACAATACATTTAAAATAAGCAAGGCGGCCTTATCGCTAGGTAGCAATCTCTACCAGGCAACCCTTAAAGTATAGGAAATATACAAAAAAAAATGGGTGAGCAAAAACAAGGCAATACAAACAAGGAAATCTAAATAAAATATTCAAAATTTGTATAGATGGCGCTTAAATCTCTTCAATAATACAGACAAATAATTGCAATTTTCAATTCAATCTATCATGTACATACAGGTGGTCATAATTAATCATAGAAATTAATTATCATGTCAGTATGTTAGCCAACTTTGTTTGCAATCCATATTCCCACATTATATGGTTTTATGCGATTAGTACTTAACGATACTTCCTGGGAATGTAGAAAATATAAAATTATAACTTCATCACACATTATAATCGTTATTTATGTTAACGATGCTGTTTCCTTAAAATATTTGAGATAATATTATGTATGTATCTATCACGAACAGGTATGTCAAACAAAAATTATCTATTCAATTATCCATGCTTGATTTTTAACTATATTTACTTATAGTTATTAGGTACATAATTTAGTAAACTATCATTATTATTATTAAGTATACATTTTATATGTAAATCCATGAATTTCAAAAGTTCAACTAATTTTAAACACTAAATATAAAGACGAGTTCAGGCGAAAGAATGAGATATTTCTTGATACATCTGAATAACCACTTTTCGTCTGTAAACAGCGCCTATAATTATTGGTTTTCATATGTTTAATTAATAAAACAATAAATTAATCAAGTGTAGGCCCTGTCTATGTGTGTGTATCCATGTGCTATTGTTAAAATAGTGAGACAATCTAGAGTCCATTGAAAACTGGATTAGCCTAGTGGTCCGGGAGCCAGCAGCAGATTTTATGACCAAGTTCCTCTCAAGCGGTAATTAGTAAAATGCATCAAAGTATAGTATTATGAAGCCTCGTGAACGTCAGCTGGAGCTCGGTTGGGGGGAAGAGCGGTTGTAGCCTCCCGTATCAGCTGACGGTTTTTCCACCAAGATACAGCCAGCTGACATATATATTTATCCACTGTTACATATAAGCTATCATCAGGTAAATTTTTGTTTGAGAGGAAATAACGGAAAATAATTTTTTCTTTAAATTTAACTTTCATGTTCGAGACACCAGCTGACGTATAATACACCATGTTGTAACCAGCTGACTATTTTTTTTCGTTGAGATATTGGGTTAGCTACAATTTGCCAAATTTTTAGCTGAGAGTAAATGAATGAATGAATGTATTTTTTTTCCTATGTGCGTGGGAGGCTACAACCGCTCACCCCCCCAACCGAGCGCCAGCTGACGTTCACGAGGCTTTATAATACTATACTCTCATGCGTCTGACGAATTATCTCTTGAGAGGAAATAGTTAACCAAATTTGCACCTGGCTCCCTAACCATAGTTTTATATACAAAGTATTTATTTGTATTTAATTTAAGATTATTTATATTTTTAATCGCAAATCTGATACGCAAGTTACTGTCATAATAAAATTATCGCAATGCGCAATTCGCATTGTGATAACTACTGTTTCTATTTTGTAATACAATATCCCGTTCTTCGATAAATACAATATGGAGGTCTTCAAGAGGAACTGGTACATTCTAGGGAAGCGCGCTCCATCTTAGGCCACATCTCAGCTTACCATCAGGCGAGATCGTGGCCAAGCGCTCCCCAATTGTACAATAAAAAAATACGCCTCCTAAGTAAACCATTGGTGTATTGACGTATTTAAAATCTTATTACAATAATATCGAAATTGAAAATTTAGGTTGTCTACTTTTCAACTATCGGCTAGACATGATCGGTATTTCATTTCGAAATATCTCTAGTATGATATTTGAAGAAGGTTAAGTTTTGATAATCCGTAGGTTACTGTTGAAGTGTTCGAATGTATTTGAGCAGAAAGATCTCATAATAGAAGCACAGTATTACCATATGAAATAATATTGTAATACTGTGATAGAAGTGTTGATTCTACGGATAATTAAAGTCTGTTGTGATTTTCTAAACAACTAATTGCGATGTAACATTTATTCTTTTGTTATAAACGAAAACAATTAATTTTTAAATTTATAATTCGCGCATAGATAAAATAAGTATCTACTTGAAATAATGATGATATCGTGGGCCATACAACTACGTGGGACATACAGCTATACACGTCCAAATAAAATATAGGATGGATTGAGCGAAAGGGCTTCTCACTAAATCGTCATTTTCAGATGACATTTGACGATATTATATTGTTTGATAAAGTTCAATGACCTTCCTGTAAATAGTTCAATCTCGTAGTACTGAAAACTGAATTTTAACGAGAAAATTATACCTAACCAGCTACATTCATACCACGACTATTAGACGGTACTGAATCATTGTCACACAAACATTATGTACTAAAGTAATGAATATGCAGTCCCATGATTCCCGAATCTTGTTTTCGTTAGATCTCGGGCCAGGCGATAGGTGCTAACTGGTGTTATCTGGTTCCATCTTCCAATAACGACTGCTCAATGTCAATGTCATAACCTAGGTAATGGGTTAGGTCATTTGCACTACCGATTTTCTTATTATTCTATACAAAACAATCACACGGATTGTCGTGTGATTGATTGATTGATGTACGTAATGTACTTAATCAAATATGCACACCTTATACTTGATTAAATTCATTGTAATTGTAATAAAGGTATGTTAGGAGTTACACATTGTTTTTTATATTTATAGATAAAAGGTGAGAAAATAAAGGGCTATCTTACACCGAAAGAATTTTTCAAAAATCGGACCTGTTATAAACTCTTCAGCTTTATAATATTAGTATAGATACACACTCTTTAAGCAATTTGTAAAATACCATATACTACTAAATTATAGCAGAATTTTCCACCAAACATAATCCATTGTTTATGATCACAATAGTTGGAAATGTGCGAATCTATACGATAAAGATTATAATTATTTCAATACATCGATAAAATTCCTTAGATTATTTTTATAAATATGATATAAATAAATATTAATTTAATCAGTAACTAAACATATCAAAAGTATTCGATAAGAGGGTTCATGTCTAGACCCTATGCTTTATGCTAATACTATAATACGCCAAGTCGCGTTCTAGCATACATTCCTTACCAATCAGGGTTGCCTGGAAGAGATTGTTTTTAAGCAATAAGGCCGCCTTTTAGTACGTTTGTGCCGTGTGTTCTCATTGTATCTTAATTGTAATTAAAGAATAGCTTATTTATGTTTGGTATACTATGTACAATAAAGAATAAATAAATAAATATAATAAACCCTTAATTTTATTTGTATGGTCAATTAATGGAATGTTTATTTTCATACATAACACGTTTACATAATTCGAAGCAATTACCTATTCACGTGTAAACAAAACTAGGAGTATTGCCAAATTGTTGTATATTTATCTCTATAAGCACTACACAGTTATTAGTTTAAAATTTATTATCTAAAACGATCGTTGTTAGGAGAGATTTGTATCGATTCGATTATAACACAATTACACAATAATTCAAAAATATTATGAAGTTATTATCTCCATTAATTTTGTTCCTATAGATATACATATATGTATTTTGATGAAAATCTAAACATTCATTTAAAATCAGGTAAATACGTATACTATATAAAATACATACTATATACATATTGTAAGTTTGTATGTATTTTGCAACATAAACTTACGAATTATCATCAATAATCTCTCTTTTATGGGAGTAATAATATTTACATGGTATGATGGTAAACTAATTTAATAAAATCAAACAAATGTAAAAAAGGCTATTGTTTCTCATCCTTAAAACCAATAAATGATTTTTGTAAGGCAAAAATAGAACACTAACGCTAGATTTATGAGGCGTCCAACAAGGGAAAAATATAATTAGAAATTGAACATAATTCTTAACATATGTCTATGATCTATATACAGTGATATGTTTTTATAGGCCACCTATCAAAAAATAAGTTAGATAAATAAGAAATTAACGGATCATTAATTATTTATACAAAGTTTATTTGCTATAAAATTAATACGCCACCGCACTATTGGATGGTAAGTAATAAACACCATTCGTATTTTTGTGTAAAATTATCTTAATTGGTGATACAGGAAGGATGGGTTTCGATATTTTCCGGCCAGACTGCAATAAATTACTTTCTCTATGATACCACTTAGCACAGATCTTCTCTAAATTTCCCGGTAATTAAAAAGCAATAACGCGGTCATAACTTCTAAGAATGGTCTCTAATTGTTTAAAAATAAGATGCAATGCTCGATGTTAACATTCCTTAATTGTTTACTAAAACCCTTATCGAGGGTAAACAGGATATAGATCCTGCAAGGTGACTGGACAAATGTTTTACATCTCTCCATACAATTGTTTGCCAAAGGTATGACCAAATATTGGTAAGACACGGTCCCCTTTGAATTTCGGGAACTGTCTATATAAACATATTGTGTTGTTGGTTAAACATTGGCCATTGATGCCCATTGAGGCTTGCACCAAACGTTGGATGCTTTGCTATACGCCGAGGTATGTTTGTTCGGTTTTTTAGTCATAACATAACTCGGAATGTTGTTCCACGGGAGGTATGGATACAAGAACAATAACAAGCCAAAATTTGTAATAAGTACTAACCTAATAGGTGTCGGTAAAAGATAATATAACTTGTTTTTGAACTAGAATCTTATTCATTACTTCATTATGTAATGAAGGATGTATGGATGTATGGATGTATGGATGTTTGTTACTCTTTCACGTAAAAACTACTGAACCGATTACAATGAAATTTAGCACACATATAGAGGGTAACTTGGATTAACACATAGAACAGTTTTTATCCCGGAAATCCCACGGGAACGGGAACTATGCGGGTTTTCCTTTGAAAACGCGGTCGAAGCCGCGGGCGGAAATCTAGTAATATATAGAAGCTACTCACAGCGCTAAGCATCATCATTAAGATAGATGTGATAAAGAAAGTAATTGATAAGACACTTCTTTAGATCCCTTGCTATATTCTGGCCCTCTATGCCTTTGTCCAGCAGTGGACGACTCCATTTCTGTACTATCTTTCTTATCAAAGTTTACCAAACGAATCTTTTCATAGACCACTACCACAAACGCTGTCAACAGTAAAACAAAATAAATGTTATTTCAGGGTGCCATTCAACCTCGACTTACATACCATGGAAAAGCAAAACTATTAGAATTATTAGCGCCGCGTAAAAATACGCCAAGCCCCTGTAATAAAAACACATTCCTATCAATTCTCATGGAATAAATCGTAGAGCTTTGCCAATCAGTTACATTTTACAACCGATGCAGTAGCCACTGCTAATTGGGACCAATTATTTCGACTCAAATCAGAATGTATTACTACCTCGTTACAGAAACTGCATTATACTCAACGGATGTTTAATAAATGGCATATCACTGAATTCCGGTGGTTTGTTACTGCTTTTTAATGTGTAGTACATTAGTATGAGTTATACCCGATCTTATTTATAGACGAACTAGATTTCCACCCGCGGCTTCGACCGCGTTTTCAAAGGAAAACTCGCATAGTTCCCGTTCCCGTGGGATTTCCGGGATAAAACCTATTCTATGTGTTAATCCAAGTTACCCTCTATATGTGTGCTAAATTTCATTGTAATCGGTTCAGCAGTTTTTACGTGAAAGAGTAACAAACATCCATCCGAACTTTCGCCTTTATAATAGTATTAAGAAGAAAGGAAACTTATTCATAGCCCAAAATTTATATAGCAAATGAAGACCGTGGATTTAGTTGCAAAGAGATTTAGATACGGAATAATGCAAGAACTCCTAAATATCGAATTTTACCCTTTAATCCAAAGAGGTTATAATTTACCAAAACATCTTACAACCAGACAACTCAAATTCACCCTCAAACATAATTCAAAAGCAAAAAAAACTTGGCAAATGTATGCTAATAAATCCTTCCCGTTTGAGTCCTGTCGTGACTGAGGTCAGAAAATCATAATGTCTGATTACTGATATTTATGCGACGTATTAATACTCGAGACAATCCACTGAAAACTAAATTGATTTACGCTATAAAACTCGCTTTGAAGATTATAAGAACAGAAATATCAATAATGCGGTAATTTACTCACTGTGCTAAGATATAATGGCGAAAACATCTAGAATAATTTATAACTAGAATCTGAATAAAATGTACACGATTTTTGTCTAGTGCAATAAACGGGTTCCTCGGTCCTCCATGTGTTGAGATCTTTGTCTTCGAAATGGATATTTACGAATACGTAATTATCACGTTATTTTCAATATATTATACAATTTATTTGATATGAGTGAGATATCCATAGATAGATAGAGATTTAAGGTGCCAAAACGTCATTTAATCAAATACAAAACCCAGCATAAAATCACTTTTATACAGAATATTTTTTCAAAGGGTAAAGGTAAAGGGTTGAGCTTGATTTAATAATTTATAAAAAAGTATCGTTCTTATATATTTATATAAATTGCTGAAAATAAGTCTAGTGTAGGGATAAATAATTAACAACTAACCTAAATAACAATTATGAGCTACTAAAATAAATCTGCATTGCGTAGTAAGTAAGACGTGCTCCCAATAATAAGTGATAATAATCCCTTTGATATTATTTGCAAAGTTTTCTACTTAATAAAAACTGGTATAAACATAATTTATATGGCTGAGTGGTGTAAAATATTGGTCATTTTCAAACGGACGTATTAGAAATAATCGTATTAACATTTATTGAACTTGACTTAGATATTTTTATTATTTTTCAATTTATACACTTGCTCATGTTACATAGAAGGTTCAACCATAGATGATTCCATATTTTTATAGAAAAATCACAATAACCACGAAAGAACTTCCCTATCAATTATAAGTTACTGAAATAGCTTGAATTCACATAAGTTCTTTCCTATTGTATCTTGTATGTATAATGAGTTTAGTGGAATTAATTATTGTTAAATACTTAAAATACAAACAACAACAATACAACGAGTCGCAACTAATAAAAAAAACTGGGAACTGGGATTTCCCAGGATGAAAACAGAAAAAATATAACCTGGTTTCGGCATAACGTAGCTTTCTAATAGATAAAGAATTCGTAATAGCCCTACCATTTCAAACAAACGGCAAATAAAAATAAATCTTCATAATATTAGTGTAGGTGACACAAGAAATTATTCCTTATAACACCGGACTATTAGGAGGAAGAGGTGACCATTTGAACGCATTAATATCCGAAATAAAATAATGTAATATACACGATAGATTTTAAGGCAGTGATACATTTACTCTGCCTCTAATCTTTGATGTATGGTCATTGATTCGTGACGTGTATCCCAGGGATTAGGATATTGCGTCAGGGTTATCAAAACAGTTGTAGTAGTATTGTTCGTAAAAAAACAATTTTATTTGACCAGCCAACTCAATTTTTATTTATTTTTGAACTTCTGGATGTGTTCTGTTACGTTATGATTTATATAACAGTGACTCTATCAGCAATTTATCATTTATCACTATTTAATAGCTAATTATTTCCGGCATACTTTGACTTTTTATTTACATTTTTTCATAATTATTTTTTTAATAAATAATTGGATATTAGTTTGTCTTAAATGAAATGAAACCATTAATATCTAGGTGTATTCATTACCTTACTTAGTAATCCATTTATATATCCGTTAATTCTTCGTGGTGGCAGCCCTACATTAATCCTATAAAGCATAGGACACAAGACACAAAACATAAGTCGAGTTTAATACGATGTCGGTAACTCAGTGTCGGCGCCTTTCTGACTACTCATCACTATACATGTAGAGAATTTTTCAAATTACTTACTCCTCTATTACTATCAATATTATACAATAAATAATATTTAAAATATTTAACACGATAAATGTAAGAAAACATCGGGAAATATTCTGGATTGGATTTTTAGTTACAGGAATAACTGTATATTTTTGTCATAATTTGCATAACTATAAATTAAATCCTAAGTTTTCTTTACTACTATTATCTATGACTATAGTCTCCAATTTCATAACCAATCAAAAACCAAAAAACTACCAGGTCCAAAACTAACGAGTTTTCACATACAGTACGCGAAGGCGTTTTATTTATTTTATTACCGTGATTTACTCAATGACAGTACTGTCTATAAACTATTTACTAGTCAATCGAAATTGAGACATGATTTTTCGCTTTAATCGGATACAATATTTTACACCCACAGTGACATAACGCCAATCATGAAATGAAGATCGGTAAACAAATTTTAATATGAACTTAAGGTGGTTGTGCATGAGCGGTTGTCGGTCTTTTATAATAGATATTCCGAGTTCAATATTAAGTGACTTCCAAAACGGAGCTTTTTTGTATGTCCGCAAGTTGTTGCCATTCTTAAATAGACAGTAATTAATAATAAATTATTTATGTAGGGATATAATTTTTAGGTCGGAGTTAGAATGTACATACATTCTACATGTAAGTATGTAGTTAGAAATGTGTTTAAAACGAAGTTTGATGCAAACTGTAATTAGAAAATAGGTATATCTACACTGTACAATTCTTAATTCCTATTCCTGTGATGCTTAAGATACAGATTACAGAGATACAATAACAATTATATTATTAGGCATTATAGTTGGTAGGTAAACGTACGTTTCAAAGCTTCGTATACAAACCGCATAAAATCAATACGTTATAGTTACACATATTCCAGCAAACCGCGTGGGCCAATATTAACACAGAAACGCTGGCTAATTAAAATTTTTATTTTCAAAAGAATTTGTATCGGAACCACGGAAAATAACCAATTTGCTTCGCTCTCTCAATCACGGCTTAACGATCGACATTTAATAAATATTTGAATCTCGTTTGTTACACGCAAGAATAGTTTTATAAGATTACATCGTTTGTTTGACATGTAAAAAGACGCATAAATTCAGTTCTTACAAAACAATGCGAAGGTGTATGCTATTCTCGTGTGAAATTTATTATAACGACGAATATTAAACTAATATTGTCATAGGATGAGAAAAAGCGGTTTCCTCGATTTGTAATTTCAAAATTAACATTTTATGAATACGAATTTGCGTGTAAGCTGTTACTACTAATTACATTATTATGCGGATTATCCTATTCCATGAAATCGCAGATTCAACCAGATAACTGCGACATGTACGTAAGAAGAACCAGTAGATTCTCTACTATATTATTCTCTACTATACGCTACATAATATTATAATTTACTAGCTGTGCCGCGCAGTTTCACCCGCGTGCCTCCGCTCCTGTTGCAGTTGGTCTTAGCGCGATAATAGGTAAATATTACAGCCTATATTACTCGTGGATAATGTAGCTTTCGAATGGTGAAAGAATTTTTAAAATCGGTCCAGTAGTTTATGAGCCTATTCATTACAATCAAACAAACAAAGTTTTCCTCTTTATAATATTAGTGTAGATATACAGGAAATCTACTACGGCGTATGAATTGCGTCAATACAAAAATACAAACGCCGACTGGAATCCGATAAGTAATTTAATAAGAATAGGTTACCACTTGTACATCGGTCCCGTTCACAGATCTTGCAATAAATTCAATAAAAAAACGTTTCCTTTGAACATCGCGTGCTTTTAACTTATCTAAAGTGTGCAATAGTAATTCACACTCCATTATAATAAGTGCTTCTGCCATTCTTTGTTTGATGTGCCGATCCTGTGTCTCAACGTTTGTTTTCTGATGCGGACCATTCGATTTTAAGTACCTACTGTTTGTGTGAACTGCTGTGTTGTAAGTGAAATGATGATCATTTCAATGGATTTTCTGAACTGACTGGATAAGGTATGGACTATGGTAGAATGAATCCTACTGTGGGGTTATGGTCTACAAAATTATTAGGTGATACTTGTAGGATGCCCCAGATTATCTATATATATAAAAATGAAACCCGTTTCGCGTTGTCACGGCATCACGTGTGAACGGCTGAACCGAATTCGATAATCCTTTTTTTATTATATTCCTTGAAGTACGAGGATGGTTCTTATGCAGAGAAAACGTAAATATGTACCACGGGTGAAGCCGGGGCGGACCGCTAGTAGTTAGACCGCACTGATAACCGTACAGGAAAGGTTGTTTCAGTGCATGATACGTGTAGGTGCATGAAAACGATTTGACTACGTGTTTCATGGCTTATAAGAAGTAACCCCAAAAATTATTATTTAACTTTACTAGGTACTTTCTTCTTTAGCTAACCGAATACGAATACAGAGGAACGCATTTTGAATAAAATAAAATTAAACTAATTTTATATAATTATTAATTATACTAAAATTATATATTTATATAATTATAATTTAATATAATTAAACTAAAAGGTGAAAAGGAATAAACAAGGAAAAGACAATTACTATTTTTATGCTGATATTTATTTTGTAATAAATAAACGATCCTTACATTTGTGTATAAGCAGAGTAAATATTTTAGTTTAAATCTATAAATCGCAATAAAAATATTCAGAACAATGATCAATTTAAAGAACAATACAAGATAATACAATGGTACCAATTTATCATTACTTTTGTGTTAATAGAGCACAGCTGATGCGAATAAAATTTATATCAATAAAATACTGGATTAAAAAACAAATCTCCTTATTGGAATTTAAATGAATTAAAAAAATGTCAATGATAAATGAAAAACAAAGTTAGACTCCACGAGGCATCAAATCCAGAGCTTTTGGCAAACAAGTTAGCCTCTATACCAAAAAGCGTGTATGCCGAGCACACGTGTCAAAAGTGAAACTTCTTTGGCAAGATTCAAAGATACCAAAACCGTCTCCTTAATCCATGCAGTGACGGTATTGCCATGACGCGACCTTGAAGTTTTACTCTCAACGCGCCTAAAGAAGTTTCACTTCAATTATTTAGTATATTAGATACTATAGTTATACATCAGAAACTTTAAATTAAACAACTCTTATTACCGTCGTTTATTTTTATAGGTGCCTGTAATATGTTATACCAGGAAATTATGCTTAATTTATATTCATAGAAATATTCATCTTCTTGTATATAAAAATGAATCGCAAAATGTGTTGGTAAGCGCATAACTCGAGAACGGCTGAACCGATTTCGATAATTCTTTTTTTATTATATTCCTTGAAGTACGAGGATGGTTCTTATGTAGAGAAAACGTAAACATGTACCACGGGCGAAGCCGGGACGGACCGCTAGTTGTAAATATAAATATTTTAGTACCCATATTTATAATATGTAAATGCTAATACAAAGGACTGTTTATGTTTGAAATAAAATATATTTGACTTAAACAGTTTGCCATTAAAACTTAATTACACAGAATAGACGTAAGTTATGATTCGTTGCTTAAATAATGAAAACAGTACCTATGCATAGGTATGTAACTTACTTATTTTGTTTTTTGAAGTGAAACTTCTTTATCGGGGTTGGAAAAAAAATTAGCGTAACATTTTTTCGTTACGCGTGATATTTTTCGGTTACGCGCCATCTTTTTTCTTATCCCTACCAGGCGTGATTCGACGTATTTCTGTAAAGTTGCTTATAGTAAATTATTTTTTGAAAAATAAGGTCATAAAGAAGTCTCACTTCTTACGTGTGTACACTAGTACACGCACACATTTTTTTTGTAAATATGCTTTTTTAATTTAAATTTAAAAGAAAAGAAAGCAAAAATTTTGGCGCCAATCTCACATGTCAACGTAATAATATATTACAATACGGGAACCATACATTTACACTTTAAGCTTCGAGACGACAGACAGACTAAACCAAAAAAGTAAAATTTTGATTGGATTAGCCCCTTGGTACAGTGGTTAATGTGTGAGTCAAGACTGCCTGGATTCGATCAACTACAAAAATAAATTATAATCATTTTAAATAAGTGTTTTAAAGTTATGCACTATACACGTACGTACATATTGAACTTATTTCTATGGGTAACCTATTTATGATTAGTTTCATTAATTTTAATTTTCTGAATAAACAAGATACATATCCGTGTTATTTATTATGTAAAAATTTTATCCGCACCCTACTTTTTATGCTCTTGTTTTCATATGTACCAATTGCTATATAACTAATAACTTTTCATCCTTATTGCCATAATAAATTCTAAAATTATTAATCTCCCTATTTGGCGAAACTGGCTTAATATCTGGCAATAAATCATAACATTTATAACGAGCACTTTTACTAACGATACTAAAAACAACTTCATATTCACGGTTCACCTCAGCATAAAATAATATTAACCACGTGATTTATCTCCAGAAAGCTTAGTATCTATAACAAACATGTATTTTAAACTTGAAAAAACTAAATTCATTTTTAATATAACGCAGCCAATTTTAATAGCACTTTTATTATCACTCAACCTGACCTGTGAGTGATCAATTTTCCATTCGTCAGGCTTTTATCGAAGCTTTTATTTTAACGATGTGTTCTTTAAATATTTATTATAAAATGATCTTGGTATAATAAATTTTAATGCGTTTTAATATGGATAGAGGGAATAAAAGTAAATTTATTGTAAATTGAGAGAGTCGTAAAGTGTGTCAAATGTTTCTATTATGGTTGTTATCTTAAGTTACATTTGAGAATTATCTATACATAAAATTGGACTCAATCGATCTGTGGACGGTCTACCTCTTACTGGTGGCATTAAAATACATATTATCAAGCTATATTTTATAGAAAGGTATTCATAAACGACTATCGCAAACTTTTTTTGTTCGCTTAAAAATGATAGTCGTAGGTTTGATCACCAAGAAAATAAAGAAGAAAAGTTCCGGTCTGGAATGTGGGGCACACATATTTACAAAGAAATGAAAAATATTGTGATACACAAACAAATCTGCAATTTTGTAGAGCTTATGAATCCTATTTATTACTATTCCTCTATATAGATGCGAGATAATTTTGATTTGCCTTTAATATTACATTTGTTTCCTTACATATATCTTTCAATCAATATTGGTCATCTCTTTGATATTGTAGCAGACAACAAGTCACCTCATTAACATAATTCATACACACATTAAATAAATTAACATTCAAAAAATGCAAATACTTTTAAATTAAAAGTTAATCGTTCAGTTTAACTTCTATAATAATTGCTGTGAATGAGGAACCAGTTAAATTTACTGTAACTTCATCTATTTATATGATAATTTAATTATTGGTTAAAGAGAATGTAGGAACATAAAAATAATGCATTTGATTAAGTAATTTTATTAAAACTCCCGCTTTGCAGTAAAAATCTGTTAATAAAAAAACCGGTAGATCATTTACTATCTACTATGTTTAACTGAGGAGAGAGTTTCGAAATTCAATTTTTGTTTTTAAATCCATAATAGCAGCCCGGATTCCGGAAATAGGATCGTTAAGGAAAGCTAAAAGATCGAAAGTAAGGCAATGCATTGTCTTACTTTCGAACCTTTAGGTTCCCTTTGTCCTTCCTTTTAAAATTGGGTGAAATAATTGTATAATATCAATCAATTATATGTAGGAGCCGAACACGCTTCTGCCGAATTGGGCCGAGCTGCCAATCCTTTCTTCCTCTTCAAAGAAAACTGTTTCTTCAAAAACACATTTGCTGAGACTTATTCAATGTTCATGGGTGATGGTGATCAATTTCTATCAAGCAATCCACCAGCTCAGTTGCCTACCTACTAGTGCGGCATGACCGAGAAGCATAATTTAAAAAAATGTGTGCGTGTACTAGTGTACACACGTAAGAAGTGAAACTTTTTTATGACCTTATTTTTCAAAAAATAATTTACTTTATGCAACTTTACAGAAATACGTGAATCACGCGTGGTAGGGATAAGAAAAAGATAGCGCGTAACGGAAAAATGTCACGCGTAACGAAAAAATGTTACACAAAAATTTTTTCCAACCCCGATAAAGAAGTTTCACTTCAAAAACACTTTTAGGCTATGACACATTTGACAAATACTTTACTCATACACCAAACAAATATACAGTAAGCAATGCTATGTTTAATTCTGGTATGTTAATAACAAACAGGTGTGAAGCTACCTTATTAAATAAACATACTGTTCCGTTTTATAAGATAAAGGTAGATTTACACAATCTACTAATACTCATCGTAAATTGGAACCCAAGTATTTAGAAGTTAAAATGAGTACAGTAGCGCTTTGACGAACGTTGTTATAGAATTCTCGTAGATTTTGGTTCACACAGCCATACCTGAGTATTATTTTGGATTTCGATGAAAATAAAAATATGATTCAATGGTGACTTTGTCGTAATCACGTATTTTCTTGCTTGCTAGAGCCTCCGACAATAAGAGCCTCCATTTGACTTTATTCTGCGCCATGTTTTATCGCTCCCACTTATTTTCTAAGTTACAAATTGTTTGATCTATCCTATTACTATTGTAACTATGTTGTACTGCTATTAAGCTTAAATTTAGCAGTTCCTAACTCCTAAACTATAACATAGTGATAAATGTAGCCTTAACCTAACTATGACTGAAGATATTGCGCATATATTCAAGACCCTTAAGTCATTGTTATTACATTTATTAGAACAATATTATTACTAATTTAAACCAACAGGTGCTGCGTTTATATTTCATCAACATTCATTAATATCGCATAAACAATTAAGACAGAAAATTTATATTACCTTCTCTATAATTATATGAAATCAAAAACTCGATCTATAAAAGCAGTTCCCTTATTAGAGTAATTAAAATTCCATAGATGTAATTGATAAAATTTTTATTTATATATTATGTTTATTCAAAAAGATTGATCAGTGTTATCACTGAATAATTATCACATACGAACACCTACTTTATCTTATACATAATTATTAATAACTCTCCGTGAGATATTACTACGAAATGTAAAAAATTCGCGTAATAAATCCCCTGTGCCTCTTGACCATTAAAAAAAATATCAAGTCTACTAAAATTCTATTAAATCTACCAAATTTCTCGTAATGCTCTACAAGAATCAGGAACACATAAACTTATGTATTTATAAATATAATACTATTTATTTTAGCACCACATAATGGAGATGTGAACAGAGTACATTCAAATAACCCCAACCATTTGTAATAGAGTATATTTATATTATTACCTTATAAAATCCATTCACAAAAGTAAGTTACGTTTTTTCCGGTTATCAAGGCTGTATAGTCCCATAGGAAACATAATATATAACAAATTCCCACCTGCATATAAATGCAATGATAAATTTCCCATTCATTCACAACCAACCTTATGAAGACCAATTTAAATTCGTAAAGCAATCTACATTTTTATAACGTTTCACATCGACTGTCTAATAAATAGACGTTTTGTATGAAATCATTTTGCTTACAAATGTTACTCAATGAAATCCGAGCGTCTTTCTATGGCTTATAAAACTTTTGTTTATTGTTATTATAGAAGTTATTCCGTTGTTTACCCCAATTTGCATTATAATAAATATAACAATTTTAACACATAAATAAAATTTAGCTATGCATAGCTACTTTTAAAACGAATTTTCTAATACCCAAATCGATTTAGTCCGCTAAAAACCAGTCGTTTGAATATGCAATATAGTATTGATCTTTAACTTTACATAATCGGAAATCGATTTAGAGCCATTTATTTAAAATAAACGACACTTCGGCGGTCTTTTGACAGTCTAGTGATAAACAAAATGAGACACTATTAGCACATAATTTAGTTTTGATTCGGATATGGTCGAAACATAGTATAAAAAGAAAAGTAAGTTAACTTCGAACAACCTACATCCTACCTATCTACCTACCTACATCGCGCCGTATGTAGTCATACGGAAAAACCTGGAAAATTCATATTATGATCGCATATTATATAGCTGGTGATTGCGATCATAATATGAATTTGCCGCACTCAGTTCAATTCAGCCCCCCTAGTCAAGTGGTTTTCTGTTAGCGTAGCGTTCAATAGAATAGACTACGAATGTATGAGATTGACGTAAGCTGTAGATAAACGTATCTATATTAATTGGGCCTAAACTGTCTGGAAATAAGAGATCATAATATTGCCACAGATCCCCCCCAGATCTCATGGACCGTTCTCATGAGGGCTATTGCTGTAAGTAGTCGGTGTATTTTTATACAATTACTTAAAATATCAACGTGACAAGTGACAACCCTGCGCCTCACGAGTTTAGGTACCGTACCTCTAGTCGGCCTACTTGTCTCTTTACACTGTGGTCGAAATATCGAGCGAAATGCTAAATAACATCTTTATTATGTTAATGCGATTTCTAAGTTTCCGTCTCATTAGTAAATATTTGCTTAATTGATCTACAAATTATTCAATTCATAAAGGATGTTATATGGATGATAGAGATAATAAATTGTCTCCAAATTACTAAAAGCTATATTTAGATACGATCGCAATAATTGCGTTAAAGAAAATATTGCATCATTTCATTAATTAACCAAAGTTTCTGCCACAGTATTTTATTGAACAATGCTCAATGTACCATACAATTTTATTGTTTAAAAATCAATTTTTTTTTTTTTTTATGTATAAGTCGGCAAACGAGCTTGCGCGTCACCGTACAGAAAGCGATGATTGGCGCCGCCCATGAACAACCACAGACTCTGGAGTAGGTATTGTGGTTGCGTTGCCGGCCTTTGAGGGAGGAATACGCTCTCTTCTTGAAGTATTCTAAATTATAGTCCTTGGGAAATGCCGAATTTGGAAGGTCATTCCACAGAGGAGTAGTGCGCGGTAGGAAGTTCCTCCTAAAACGCACGGTGGAAGAACGCCAAGTATTAATGTCCTTAATTTTTATTATTTAGTTCCGTCATAAACTCTAGATTACTTCATTATTTTATTTACTACTAGCTTCCGCCCACGACTTTGTTCGTGCATCCCCGTTTTCCCCGTTCCCGCAAGAATTTCAGGAAATCCTTTCTTAGAGGATGCCTTCGTCCTAACATCTACCTGCATGCCAAATTTCAGCCCGATACTTCCAGTAGTTTGGGCTGTGCGTTGATAGATCACTATATCAGTCACCTTTGAGTTTTATAAATATACGTATATAGATTTTGTATCTCCGCATTCATAAATATTATTTACAACATTGTAACGAAGTGAATTACGCTTTTTATTATACAGGGTGTCCCACTGTTGGTATACTAAGCTCAAAGGAGGTTAT
>CAJQZN010038956.1:50743-62578 GCA_907164685.1 Colias eurytheme | reverse complement strand
AAACTACGTTTTCCATTAGGTATTGTAATTATGCATTATTTTATTGAGTGTAAAAGTGAAAAAGAATAATTTGTCAGAGCATCTGTATGTTTTATGCTAATTTATTATAATATTTAATAATTTTGCATTCCAGAAACTTCTTAAAGAGAAAAAGAAATATTAAACAAGAACTTTAAGACTTTCCTAGTTCCTACTTCTGAACTTTTTGTGTCTTTTTTGTTATCTTTTTGGTTTATATATAAAGTCCACTTAGCAGAATTTCGGACACCAATTTCAACGAAGACTAGGCTAGATTTTTGTAACACGTGTGACAAGTAATATACATATATCGCAAATTATACAAAAACATAAACAATCTCTTGGAGTTCGTATTGCAGAATACGTCCGACAGTATAATTTACACAAATAGCTATTCAAAACTGTAACAACATTGTAAACACGAAATTTGAATGCATAAACAAATTTTCAATTAAAAACAAGTCATTTCACGGTAGCTATTTGAAAGTGGGAAATGTCCGCAAAAAGTGTGAAGTGTGGTCACCGTGCTAGCGCGCAAATTGGCGTGACCGATGATATTGTGTAGACGCTGCAATAAATCTGGTTTGCTTGAAATCCCGAGCTGTCACGCTAGCCGCACTATTTGCATGTCAATATGCAGGCGAATGATGGTACGCGGTGACCATGATTTGTGATTTTGAGAGACATTAAAAAATAGACAAATAAGTAATAATTATCATAATTATACTAACATACATAGTGGTATTGATCTGCGTGGTGGATTGCATTCTGTACTGACTGGTAATGATGACGATAATATTATCGTTACTCCTTACCATACCCGTACCCTGTAAAACCTTTTTTTTATAGTGGGGAAATCTTCCAAAGATACCCACTTCCCCGGCGAAGGAGCCGTGGGTTATGTCGGATTCTTACCGACTAAAACCCCACTGAATTCCGTCGAGCCACTTTAATGATGGGGCCGCGGGTATTGGTTGGAATTCTTCCGCGACCCACCCTGTAAAACCTGGCAATCTATTAGATACAACCTCTTTATATCTTTGCCAATATTTATATTCAGTGAACAGTGAAGAGATATATGGAGAGAAATGCATTATTGCCAAGATTTTTAAAAGAAGGAGAAAAAAAATTGGAGCTTAACATCGGGAGACTTACAAGTGCGATAGCACAGTGTAATAAAAAATGGTTGAAAAAAATAAGTTGTTTCTATCCTGTATGGATAGATCATAGTTATTTAACAGCAAAAACAATAGTCACTCTAGCAGATATGTAGATAGTGCGCGGGCGCCGGTCCACTAAGTGGCAAGTAATTATTGATCGTTGAGCAACTGTATTAGTTTGTATGTATTTGCATACGTCTGGAAACACCGCCTTATCGTGCTAGATAGACTAAGAGTTCAGTGAGTGTAGTTTAGGAGACAAACTTATAATTATTTGTATAATGAAAGTTGTGGATGATGAAAGTGATTGAACATGCTTTAGGTAATATTGATCGTTTTCAATAATTCTTTAAAACTCATAAAATAAATACAAAAATTCAAAAACATAAAGAAAATACTCAAAATAGATGAAAGTAAGCGAATGAAAGTATTGATTTATCGACATCGTCAGTAAATTGAAACTTAAAAAACAAAGACAAATTCAATTCAAGATACCTACTGCTGATTTTTTACATCCAAAAAATAAATTAAATATCGTACAGATGCAGACTTACTACTAGAACAACAATATAAAGACATCATAATATAATACGATATCATTGTTGTCCAAGCGATTTAAAGCGTTTTATTAATTACTTATTTAGCCCACGTCTTGTGACCTTTTTCCACCTCCACAATGGAGAAATATCTGAGATTCAATCGATAGAAATTTCAAGTGCGCCCGCCAATTCTTCTTTATTTTATGTCTTCATACGCACCGCCGATCGCCCCTAATTACGCCTTGACGCAAAAACACTAATCGCACATTTCACATCCAAAACCAAAACGACCTTTACAACAAACCGTGTAGTGGAATTCAAGCTTTATCCCCTTGTCATAAAGCTCTTTTGTCAAAACTGTCCGTGTCGTTACTACTTTATTGCATGTGGATCTTTGTGAAGTTATGTCCAGAATAGCATATTTGTACAGAAGCAGCGCAAAACAAATTGGAACGTGTAGCTCTCAATTCTAACTTCAAAATTTAATGTCTCCAAAATTGTGTCACATACGACATTATTCCTGGAACACACTACAATCATAACGTAAGCGAATATGTGTCACATTCTGTCAGAGTAAGGTTGAAGTTCGTTCGCATTTTTTGGGAACGTTACGTCCTTATAACAGAAACCGAAACGTGAGTTCGAGAAGCGTTAATGAGCGCGCTCTCCGTCGGATTCCCAGCGATGTTACTGTATCGTCTTTTGTCGGCGCGATACGACTTTTTGTGATGGCAAATGATAACAATAAGCCGTGTTAAGAAGTGGGATGCGAAATTCTAAAGAGATAATAAGAAACGTGATAATGTGTTGTTAATTAATTAATGTGCAACGGATTGCGGGTTCCGGACTTTTTCTGATGGCTATCTGATCTAGCCTCTGTTTTGTTAGAAAAGCAATAGACATTTCATCAGCGTAATCACGTATTCACTGGTTAATCGGCAAAAAGCTTAGTAAATTATTAATACACAAAGCAAAATCTTTCTATTATGATTCAGTCTAGATAGGTAGAATAATATAATAGAGCGGACTGTTCTTTTCTTGTATTTGCAAGTTGCGGCGATAAAAGAAGATCTTTTCTGTAGTCAGAACTCAGATTATACAGTACCTAAGAAGGAACCGAGGGGTCCTGGGTTCGATTCCCGGTGGAGACGAAGAAAAAAAAAATGTCTCGGTCTGGCAGGACACAGAAGGCTGATCACCTACTTGTCCCTAAAGAAAATCGATCAGTGAAACAGATGTATGAATAATGCATCTGCCCCTTACCCCACTACGGGGACACGGGACTTCACACAAGAAGGAACACAATAAAGTAACTCACGAGTCACAATTCCACTTCGTCTATCATATAGAAGTAAGTGGATAAATAATTAAATATAAAATATTTAAAGAAATACAATCGATCTGTTTATAAAACTTAAAATAATAAGAAATAGATCATCAAAACAATTGAATTAATTTTGACGGAAAATGGATCACATCAACTCATCACTCCTCACTTACATAATATGGCTAATAATACGAATAGCAAAATAATATTTTTGACACTACAAATTATTACAGAGAAAGTGAACGCTTGAAAGTGAACACTACACAAAAAAAGATGCAACACTTTCTTTAATAGTGATAATTGTCAACGAAATTGGCTGAATAGTGACATTTAATTGCAATATCGAGGCATCGCGATGTCATTGCCCTCGATACAATAATTGTAGTCCCAAATTACCGGTAAATAATTATCAACGTCCAAATCGAACGGCTATCGTGCGAGCCAAATGGAGTTATTTAATATAAACTTATTTGGCCATGCGATACGCGGTATTATGACCATTGGTCATGCCTTATGTGGATGTATCTACTTTTCAATTGTTTATTTTTATTCAAACTTTTCCTATATCCTAAGGTTGCCTGGAAGACATCGCTTCTTAGCGATAAGGCCGCCTATTTTGTACCGCTCTATATTACTTTGTTTGTATTTTTTGTTTGATTTTGTTGTGCAATAAAGTGTTTATTATTATTATTATTATCTAGAAATGATAATCCAGATGAAAAAAATGTGATAAAGGATATCACAACACGATATCCTGTTTTTTACGGCTCTTGAATCGCATGCTACTGCTTGATACATATTATTTATGTTTAAACGCCCAAACATTTGATATTTTACGAATTACGACAACTTTAAGACAATGGTAGCCGCTTCTGTCGTGGCCCCAAAAGGAATTCGCATGGATATAGGTACGGTAGGGCTTAATTATGGGACATAGGTAATTCAAGAGGCGCGTAGGAACATGCGTTTGTTTATATGCCAATACAAATTTGTTATACTATCTGATGGTTACAGCTATGGTTTCTTATTGAAAACAAGTAGTTAAGTAATGAGAAAATTGTCGGTTGAGGGTTGAAACGATTTATAATCTGTGTGTAATACGGAAAATATAAGCTTCAAGGAATGCTCAAGGAAGGGACACAAATTTTATTGACTGCAGCAGATTTATTGTTATCACATGATTTGAAGCTTTGATAAATCATTTAAATAGAATTTGTAGATTTTTTAACATGGCATAGCAAAAACAAAGGATTTTATGTGTCGAAGTTTAATTATACCAGAGAAATGAGAATTATACCTAATATACACTGTAAACTTTTCATAATAAGCCATTTGCCTGGGCTCCGCCTGGGTTTGCTGTTAAATAACCTCGTATGAAGAAAAAAGGTGGCCTGGTGAAATGAATCTTCAAAATCACTTATGTCAATATTTATAAAAACAAACAAATCTTTCTCAGTTACAATGTTCAAGCATGTCATTTGTTCATAGCAATGGTAAATACATAATACCAGAACACAGGGATTCTAGATTCAACTCCAGAAGAGTTACCATAACGTATTATAGCAGGATTATTTCCAGTTTGGGAAATGAATGCCGCTAGCCGACTCATATAACATTTTTCCGCACTGGAATTATTACTGCTTTAAGATATCATGTTAACCTCCAGGTGGATGTTTAAAAAGTATTGATCTTACCTACAGAAAAATTACCATGTAATTGTTTGTAAGAAAAATCGATATGTGCAACAGATATGCATCTGCCCTATACCGCACAAGGTGACTCATGACTCAATTTAAATGCTGTTTGCTGTTTGTACATAGCACTGAATAATTTGAACAACCATATCACCTTCAAACACCACACATTACTTATATACTTCATAATATGATAGGTTTATGATCGTTCTATCTCTTTTTTCATCAAGAAAAAGACAGAGATAGCCAACTATCACCTTGACACATCATAGGTATATAATACTAGCTTTCCACCCGCAACTTCGCCCGCGCAGTCAAAGAAAAACCCGCATAGTTCCCGTTCCCCTTGGGATTTCCAGGATAAAACCTATCCTATTTCCCGGGGTAAAAAGTAGCCTATGTCCTTTCTCGGGTATCAAAATACCAAATTTCACGCAAATTGCTTCAGTAGTTAAGGCGTGATTGAGTAATAGACAGACAGACAGAGTTAATTTCGCATTTATAATATTAGTATGGATACAACAAATAAACGAATAGTCCACACAATGTAATAAACACTGTGATATATATACCTGTCTCTTCGCTATCAGCAATTCCAAAAGACAAATTAACGCAGCGTTGCGCACGCGACGCTTTCCGGTTAACAAGATGATGTTTTTAAATGACATTAATAAAAATAATTAAATACTTCGTACAAGTGCCGAGTGCTTTGATGTTATTACTGTTAACTTGTTTCGACATAGAAATTACGGCTATTCTAATATAGAATCTTTAGTAGATAGTTTCGTTAGAAATAATTATTTACATTAGTACTCTAGTAAAACAATAGTACATTTTGTAGGATTTAAAATTTAATCTATTTCGTCCTATTATACATGTTTTTAGACTGAAATTGCAGCCGGCCACGCTTATTGTAATATATTTAAACGTCTAGTTAAAATATTTCATGATTAATACATTTTTGAATGAGTTTTTATGCACTATGGTATCTTAATATCAACTTATTCAATACCTACATTATTTCAATGCTTATTCTGGCATCATTAAAAAATAGTCGCTGTTATTTCAAATTTTCGTTCGACATTCGAATACTTTACTACTAGTTAAAATTAATAAAAGTCACAATTACGATGTTTCGATAAATTCACATTAAAAGGTTAAAACATCCGTAGGTATCATATATTACTTTACTCTTTGGTAGGTACATATATTGTTGCGTGAAGCTATAGTTTTCAAATAACTCATAAAATACATTGAAACCGGATAGTTAACGGTCGCGTCAAAATTGAAACTTATAATCCCGTGACAGGCGCACGTGATTGTCAAATAAAAAAAGTTGCCACCATTAAAAAATTAAGTGTGAAAAGCAAACCGTGACCTATAAAATGGCGGGCAAAAAATGTTTTGGTATTACACTCAATGTAAATAACGGGTCTCGTGATTAATCGTAGTTAATAAACTTTTAATTAAGGTAACAATTATTGAACATTATATCGAAATTGGTCAGAAAGGTTAGTGTGATATTAACGTTTTTATTTACGTACTTGCCTGATGCCTCGCCTGTTGCAAATTGCAATGCATGGAAATATCTTTGATTTAATGTTCTGTGAAAGCGGGCGGTTTCTTTTTTCCACACTTTAATTTGATTCAATTGAAAGAAAGTCCGCATTTACTTAAATTACAGAATTAAAAACTTCTTCTTGGAAATGCCATCAAATCTACCCTTAATCTTCATCTACGTATTTGCATGGTTAGACCTTTTAACGACTTCATTAGTCTTTACGCAGAAATGGTTTAAAATCTTTGATAAGCATGTTTAATATTGTAATTAAAAACTTAGATTAACAGCAGTTTAACCCTGTCAACACTGTAGCAAGCTCTTACCTTAGTATTCAATTTGATGCTCGATCACAGAATAATAACTAGTAGGCTCGATATAAGAGGGTACCCAACTTTCCATCCTAATGAAAGATGTTTGTCACTCTTTTACGCAAATACTGCTGAACTGATTATAATGAAATTTGGTATGAAGCTGAAGACCCAGAAGAAGACATAAAATCTTTTTATCCCAGCAATTCCACAGGAAACTTTGAAAACGTGTATGAAGCCGCGGGTGGAAATCTAGTCCTAACATAAAACTACAGTTCAACCAGGTAAAATTAATATCATGGTTCTTATTTTATACAATTTATTTGATATAATTTATTCAAATGAATTGAATAAAAATATTTCTTTTCTACTTTCAATATATCGTCTAATCGTCTTGTCTAATAATTGACCTTACATCTTCAACTATCTCCAAACGAAATTTTATCACGATGAGTTCATTGCTTTGGTCGTGAAGACGACAGACTCATCTATATGTTTATAATCAAAACACATTCCCACATAATCATTTATCTCAGGCATAAAAATATACATATGAACCGAACAGCGATATCTGGATATCATAATTAAGTCTCATGGCGTGTTCAAATTAAATTATGTCGAAAATGAAACGTTAGTGGGCCATAAATTGCGATGCGCAGGCGCCTCTGTTACGCTCAGCTGATGTATCGGCTACACCTATTGGTTACATATTGTATAAGAACAAGTGTTAAGAGACTAGCGGGATATTAATCAGATGAAAATAATTGAAAGAAGTATTAGATAAGCATTCTGAAAACAATGATTGATACCGGAGTATAAATAATTATAAGCTAGGAGAAATAAAATCAACAAAAAGCTTATGAACTCGATAAGTGTTGCCAGTTGAAAAAAATAGATATAAGAACAATTGATAGTCAATTAATACATACACATAATATCATGATTGCTGTATTTATTATACTGAATTATTTTAAGCCTAATGAAAAACTATTTAGGGAACTAAATTAATGCTTATGTTATGGTGTTAACTGTTAATAAACACACACACATACTTTATGATGCCTTTAAAGATACTTTGAAATATATTTTAAAACCAATATTCTTTCGAAAATCGCGACTCTCATGACTTGTACCACACGTCATGAAGTACAATTTAATCTGCACCGTTTCCATTGAACAAGTTTGTTTGTTTGTTTTTGTCTCGAATCGATACGCCTGCACCAGGTTAACTGATCGGAATGCTTTGGTACTACATTATTACTTAAATTTATGGTTTTTTTTTTATTATTTAACTTAAAGTATTGTGATTTAAAGGAACGGTTACTCTTTCTTCTATCATTCTTTAAATAATCTTTAAAAATTAAATTCGCGTAAATTAGTTTTAAATTCTGATTATTAAAACCAATTTACGCGAGTTAAATCTTTTCGACAAATTTATCACAAGAAAGAACTAGGTACAATATCTTTAAAATTGTCTGTCAATTTCATTATTATTTAGCAATTGATCTGCATAAATACAATTTAACCCCAATATAAGTTATGTAGATATACTTGTCTCAATTAAAAACGTGTATTACACCACTCTTACTTGTTTACATTTAATATTTAAGTGTCTTACTTTCACTATAATTCTGTAATTATAATTAGCTCTAAATGTCACATTAAGGGTCAACGCTCATTGAGATGCTATGCGATCGCATAACGTAATAAAATGTAGAGCTAAAAAAATTGTATGGAATAGAATTACCTAAGTAACTTTAATTCGATGATATGTCTGAATTCCTAAAGTGTATGCATTTTAATTAATTTTGATAAAAAGACAGTTATCTTCTAGAAAAGGGACATCATCACTACATAGTAGATACCTATAAAACAAAGTCGCTTTCTCTGTCCCTATGTCCCTTTGTAATTTGTATGCTTAAATCTTTGAAACTATGCAACGGATTTTGATGCGGTTTTTTTAAATAGATAGAGTGATTCAAGAGACAGACAAAGCGGGCGAAGCCGCGGGCGGTTAGCTAGTATATATATAAAACTCTTTACTCAAAATATTCCCCCTTTTGCCTCCAATAAAATCCAAACTTTATCACAAAACGTCAAGCATATCTGTTTTACACGCCTCAAAAGCCGCCAACAAATTTGCATTTTTAATTCTTCGAACCATCAAACCATACTAACTGCCCATACATACTCTACACAAATAGGCCGCTACATATCGCCGATCTTAATTCCCTACAAATTCATTATTCGCGCCGTGGCTTATCAGTTATCAGTAATAGGGCCTTTGACACTAGGTGTAGCCGCTTGGTCCAATCAGATAGGAACCTTCCGCGTAAGCTGAGCGCTTTATGTCCTAGAGATTAGTGACACACTGCTGGTAAGATCGGAGAGCCAAAGGAGCAGATGAAGCGAGTCAGATGATGTCATATGTAAGTAAAAGGTATATTTTAACTGAACATGCATATTTTTTTTATAAAGATCTTTAAAAGTGCGTGTGCTTTTTATCGCCTAACAATTAAGAATTAATTATTCTATGATTGTTTTCTGTCTGCTCTGACTATTTAGATATCCACATGTCACAACTACACATTTAAATTAAAATTCTTATCGGTTGAGAATGTTCATTGCTGTAAGTGAAAGTAGATGTAGGAAAATCGATAATATTCAACTATTAAGCATTTATATTCCCAAACCGTAACCGACCTTTTCAAAAAGGAAAACTTCTAAATTCTAAGCTATTTTTTACCTTTACAAAGACATACACAAATTCTATATACTATTCTAATTTCTATGCAATCATTGTATAGGTACTATTTTACAGATTACTTATTACCCAATTTCCCACATATTATTACACAAAAAATGCTTCCAATTCTTCTCACCAATGTGTCCCAAACACGTCTACAGACAAACAATTAACATTCGCCGATCGCAGCAAGATGCACTAATATAGCAGAAACACTTCATTAGCGGCGCCTTTACATGTAAGCAATTATACATTAAATACTTTTAGTATAATCACTTCTTTTTCACTTGTGAAAGACTAGTAATGCCCGGCTTCGAATGTGAGGTATGGATATTTTGTTTTGGAAATGGCTTTGTTAGCAACTTCATAGTTCATACATATAATATACTAGGTTTCCGCCCGCGGCTTCGCCCGCGCAATCAAAGAAAAACCCGCATAGTTCCCGTTCCCGTGGGATTTCCGGGATTACATCATTTTCCTGGAATAAAAAGTAGCCTATGTCCTTTCCCGGGTATCAAAATATCTCCATACCAAATTTCATGAAAATTGGTTCAGTAGTTTAGGCGTGATTGAGTAACAGACAGACAGAGTTACTTTCGCATTTATAATATTAGTATGGATTATGTACCTATATTAAGGCAGACATTACTTTTTCAATTAAGGCTTGAATAATTTATACAATTAATACTATTAATATTAATAGTTGTCATAAATTGGATTGTAAATCTTTTGCTTAGCAGTACCTATACCCTAAAACCCTTTTCATTGTTAAGGGAAAGGCAATTTTAAAAGTGTGGGTTCATGTAGATTACACTTGTCAATATAATGATGTTTTATTACAAATTACATAGGTACCAACTTATAAAGAGAGAAACAATAATATGTGTCGAATATAAATGCTATAATAAGCTTACAATTGCCTGAATTGTATTCTATATAAAGCAGTATTCTCACACAAGTAACTAGAAAATAAATTTATTATCACAAATACGCAGTATAATAGCACATTATAGCAAGAACACAGGTAATATAATACTAAGTATATTAGTAGTAATAACACGCTTACACCTGTCAAACACAACAATTATACTACAACAATAGACACTGTCGGAAGCTAGTGATATTTGCGAAGCAATTAGCAACGTTGATTACATAATAAATATTTCTCATCAATCCATAATAATAGATAGCAATAGCCATAGCAATAGCAATTAAACAGAGAGCGATCATTTTTGACGTTAATACCTGTGTGTCTTGTTTTTATTTAATGGGAATCGAACTCGAACATTTACTTCTAGATTTCTTTGAGCTTTTAGATGCGTTATACTGCATAGCAATTAGGTACCGTTTTGGAGAGCAATCGTGTGTAACCTTAAGTATTGTAACGGAATAAAAGTTTTAGAATACTGGGATGACTACCTATGGGTGAGGAACTTTTATCAGCTGTTAAAAAGAAACATAAAATAAAGCCTTTCTCCTTATAATATATAATTGTCATTTTAGTAAGCTTGTTACCTTTTGCCCAGGTTGCCTGGAAGAGATCACTTCTAAGTGATAAGGCCGCCTAATAAACTATACTGTTTTATGTTTTGTATACTTATATTAGCAATATGTTTCCCATATGTATAGTTTTATTAAAGAGTAATAAATAAAATAAAAATAAATAAACAACCCAGGACTTCTAGCTTACACAGTTAAACACATGCTAACCATTACACATGTACAGCTTAAACATACTTACCAAATAATTAGTATTCCAACAAATAGCCAATCCTGGAAAAAACATCTAGATTCTAGACAAAGAAAGCGTAAACATTTCTCAACTTAATTAGAGGCAGGTGCCGAGGCGAGATTGGCATCTGCGCCTAGACGTCGTTAAATATGGTTTGCACAATCACACTAAATTTAAATTATGCGGAATATCTGTGCTATAATCTCTTTGTGGCTGCTTACCGCGCTAAACTCAATTGTACGTGAAATATATTTTAAAGGTGCGAATATTCTTAACTGGCTTGAGTCGCGGTTTTGGTTGGATTTATTTTAATCATCGTCTAAGAAAGCTAATTTTAAAAATGTATCCATTATTACTTCAGCCTGTAACTGAGTAGTTCTATGTAGGCTGAGTAAATTTTGGTTGTGTGTCATTTGTTTTATTATCTGTACTCCTTTTCAAATAACCTAATTTGGAAACTTTTTAACACGTTATTAGGTCGAGTTGTAACTTAGTAACTATGTAGAGTAAATTGAAGTTGAGAAAGCTTTTTTCTTATTATAGCAGTTTGATCCAGTTTTCGTCAGTTTATTTTACAGGTAAGGTAAAAAAGTGTGCCATAATACAAAGTTTCACCGAATTATAACGTTATATTAAATCACAGATTATATCTTAATACTATCTACTATAGATATAGTCAACTCATCTAATTCTGTGACAAAATAGAATATGAAAAAAAAAACAGGTTAAACTTTATAAATTTTATTTTTA
>CAJQZN010038956.1:0-33760 GCA_907164685.1 Colias eurytheme | reverse complement strand
AATACACTGGAACCGAACTTCTCAGGTGGCACGGGACTGACGGGTGATATGTATACAGTATACACATTGATTGATACATACCTACTTTTAGGCTGTTCACTCGATGTTTAGATGCAAACCTTTTGTGTATGTATATGTTATATATATACACTAAAGAAACGGTATGTGAGAAGATTAATAAATCTGATACGGTATAAAGGAAATCTTTAATATTGTAATGTTTAATTCAAAATATACTCGACCGATTACAAAATATAATATGTACCTATAATTATTAGAAAATAATTGACTTTCGGGGCATGATGTGTTTATAAAAACAATAGGTACTGAGATCATCAATACAGTTAGTATGCTATGTTCATGTGAAAATATTTTCACGAAATATTTGTCAATTTATTATTACTAATTAAGTAATTAGTAAGTGATTATTTGTACTCTACCACAGAATACATAATAGTAGCTAAACGCTAACTCTACTGTAGTGAGTAGGTACGCCAAAAGTAACTCGATTAAAAAAAGACCAGGTTTATGAAATTACGCATCGTAAATCGTAATATTCTATTTATTCAGTAAGTAGGTACCTACTTATACGGTGCCTGTTTATAACACTCCTGCTTCCATACCATGATATATAAAAGCAGTATTATTGCCAGTATGGAAAAATAACAGCGCTTTGTAGCTCGTCTAGCGCCATCACTTTCCCACACTTCTATAAGTGGTTTTAATAATTTCACTATGGAACCCCAAAACGAGGTATTATTTAACGTTCAGCCTCTCTAATGTGGCGAGCAAGACCAACGAAACCTTCACAAAAACATCTGATCCATCAACGTCGGGGAAAAGTTGTGATGTGGACACACTAGCGGAAAAAAATATATTATGTTTCATTGTGTAATATTATTGTTTAGAACCATTTGGCGATATGAATCAAAGTGTTAACATAGAACTGCTTGTTATAACATAATATTCAATATTTTGCGCTACTTATACCTAAAGCCTAATTGAAATATCTGTTATTAATGGCTAAGTAACAGTTTCTTATAAAATATATACAATTTTATATAGAGTACTAACTATTCATAATAAAAATAATTATTAGTTGTCATGGCGAAATAATCTGCAAAATGTTAAACAAACAAGATTTTCATGAGCGATGAATGCCCATTAATTATTAGGTGACAGCTAGGTGGCCTCTAGCTCTTAGCTCTATATTACCGGTATCTGTAGATAATCCTACTACATTATGTACGCTACATAATATTAAGACCTCTATTCTGTCCCCACACTAAAGAGGATAGTTTCCGTCGCATTCAGCAGTGATATTCGATAGTCCCGCCTTGTTAGCGCTAAATACTATTCAAATTTCAATTAACTCGTCACAACAATGTGAGGTTATAAGCCCATTTGTTTGGCTTAACGCTTCGAGACAGAATATACGCTTTTATAATTATACCATTTAGTTTGTGCTACCTGTTTAAATGTTGTTGCTACCGGATCTGGCCTTAGCTTTATGAAATAACTAGCTTACCGCCCGCGGCTTCGCCCGCTTTGTCTAAATAATAAACCTAATAAGTTATATATAAATTATTAGGTTTAGTATACTAAAACCTTCCTCTTGAATCACTCTATCTATTAACCGCATCGATATCCGTTGCGTAGTTTTAAGGATTTAAGCATACAAAGGTACATAGGGACATAGGGACAGAGAAAGCGACTTTGTTTTACACTATGTAGTGATTATCGATAGGGAGATTTCATTATAAGAGGAAATTTTATATCATATTTAATGTATTGAAAGTGGCTAATATATCAGCCGTGAATATAAACAAGCAGAAATAAATAAATATCAGTTCAATTCATTGACATACAGACAAACGAATTAAATTTCATTCACTCGTTCACATGGATCGGCTTGCAAAATAAAATCACAACGATCTCATTGTAATATCAATTATTGGGTGTAACGCTAAACGATTCAACACGTACTAATTATTTTATTTATCCATCTCCCGCGTTTTTGTCTCACGATAATGGTCATTCATTCAAAGAACGAATGGTTTTGTGAACGATTGAAACACGATACGCGAATAATGCCAGCTAATGTGCGATTCAACGCGAAACCTAAGTTTGAAACCCGATGGTTTTATGTCTTTATCGCTTTGTGGTTTCGCGTCCTCTTGTGAGGTTAGATTTCGGTTTTAAACTTATTTTTTCCTTTTAAAAAGTAGTCTAAAGTAACAAAGGATGCATACGTGTAGTTTTAATTATATCTGAGTTAAGTGCAACACTTTCACTATATTTTTTTTTAATCGTTAATTCACTGTATTTTAGTTTTGAATGGATTCATTTATCCGTGAGAGTGATTTACACCTATATAAAATTAACCGCTAGTATACAAAAACGATTCATTGTTGAACAACAGTTACTATAAAATTTTAAAATAAGACATTGTAGGTATGTATTTCTTGTAGGTTTTAAAATGACTTTCGAGAGAGCCATTAATATTCGTTTAGTCAGAGTAAAACCAAATGTTTGTATCTAGTAAGAGTAGACTAAAGAGTAGACTCTTAAATTATCTATCTACAAAACAATGGTAATCTACAAAACCGCTCACAGGCCTGAACTAGTAAACGATAAACCAATACCAATCTTGAACATTTACTGTTCCTGTAATTGATTACCTCATTTACCACAATAGAGCACACCGTTCACAAATTGTGCACACAATAACATTTATAACGTTTCATTCATCGGTCAATCATTCAGTCAGCGTCTATCAAACATTGTCATATACACATTTTCTTTCACACAAACCAATTTCTGTAATAAGCTTCCTACTGTTTGATGGCAATGAAATAACAGCTTAGTAACTAAATGTGCTGATGCGATAATGAAATTTATTCTTTAGGTGGTAGAGCAGGGAATCCCGTGATACATTTTCATTGAATGATGGATTTATTTTGTAGGTTATGATGCATTGGACATTGTTTAGAGGATTATCGCCCGCTGTTTTTCTTACTAATTGGACAAGAAATCAAAGCTTTGGAAATGCTGGAGTGTGGTCACAATGCTTTCATTAGGAGTATCGTTCGGATATCGTATTTAATTAACCATTTGTATTGACATTTTTCTCATAGTTATTAGGTAACTATGTACTTGTTATTTGTGCAAATAAGCGTCGAAACTTAACCGTCCGTAAGCCGTAAGGTAAATTATAATTAATCATTTTATAATATTGCACACGCTTTTTATGTGCATTTATCACAGAGCAAGACTTTAGAATTTTACCAGCCACGGGTTTGAACTCATAATAATATACGGTGGTCATGTATTTAATATTACGAGGTAAGATTTATTTAAAATAATAATGTTAAAAGTTTTGGATGCTTATAACCAAAACCTAACACTACCAATAATTAGGGCATTTATTAACGCTCTACAATATCACAAACGAAAACAAACAACCAACATTCTCATAAACTACAGTCTATTTAACCATGATGATTTTCATATCAAAACATCAAACATTTCTCAGTAAGTAACAAAGTTTTAAAATTGCTTGTCTTACCATCATCGAAGTTTATGTTGAGTGGGCGTTGTAAAGTATCGCCAACATACAGACAACAAATCGACGGAGCCAATTTGCCACTAGACTTGCACTGGCCCATTGATGAACGTAATTAGTAATTCTGTTTTGTTATACTGTGGTTTTTGTGGGGAGATGTAGCGATTTGTAGTAAAAGTTAGAGCGTTTTATTAAATTGGACCTAGTAATATTTTGTTACCTGTAGTTTTTATCATGACTATAGGGGTTAGACTATTATTATAATCCTACGAATATACCTAATAGATTTGAAAATTTGTTAGGATGGATGACAATGACTCTACTCTACCACGAAAAAAGGCGATCTTATCTGTTAGAAAGTTACAGAGAATTTTATAGTTTGTAGCAGTTTTAGAAGATAGTTCGTCTATTGGTAGGGATTTATTGACCAATAGGAAAATGGCAATCTTTGCTTGCTATTATTTCTACCGTTAAAGGTTAACTTTAACATTCGGGTGTTTATTGGCATTTCGCCTACTTGCTTACAATAGGTCACGCTATTATCTAAGTTCTATCTAATACTTGAACAATCTGGTTTGGTTGGTGATTCATATTAAAAATGGCAATCCAGACTTCTACTTGCGCCTATACCTACTCCTTCTATCTACCGCTACATCTCTTTTCTTGTCCCACTCCGCGGTACATCTAAAGATCTCGCAGCAAATGAGCGAGTCCTGTTGACTTACGTACCTCTAATAATCTGCTCAACTCACTGACGCAACATATCTATATTTTTAGTGGACCTTGAGTTTTGTTATTGTAAAACCGTAGTGTGCTACTGGTCTTTGATGTAGTATAATTACTTACTCTGTTATATTAATGAAATAGGTTAAAACTTATCATACTTACACCTAGGATTAAAATAAGAACGTAAGAGATGAGAATTAAGTAACTTTGCTGGCATTATCAGCTTGTCGGTAACTCAGCTTGTGTAGATGGTATATTAGCTGGCTGGTTTCTCTTGCCTTACCCTAATTTTATACAAAGGAGTTGAGTGCCTAGTTACTAATAGTAGTAGTAGTAGTATAGTTATCATGTCACTTACGTATGTATAAGCCTATTAGGTAGGTACTTCATGATCTAACGAATTCACTATAGCACTTTTACAGAATATAAACTTTTAAAAGTCAAGAATTATTAGATAAGAGTACAGGTTTGTTGCTGTATCTCACCAAAACGGTAAAAGCGTTTTCAAGAAATTTTAGCATTTAGTTACATGAGAGTTTTGCGAGGAACAAAAACAACGTATAGAAAAATATAAGAATAACTCTTTATTAATTCAGTAATTTAATAACCTAATCACATCAATGTGTAGCAGAAGTCTATTAAGAAGCAAATAGTATACTATTTTTAATGTACATAGAACATAGTACACACGTATTTGTCCATAGCAAGATCATAGCATACCTAACATTAGCACGACGCCCATTCACACCGCATCATCTAAATTGATATTTCGTTTTCGTTTTCTCTTAGAAAGCATGTTAACGTGTCAATCGGAACCCCTAATTATGCAGACCGCCCGCGACACTAAGTATTATTGATGTCAGACCAACCCCGGGGCAAATTAAAGTTGCTATCACGCAGGTGTCAAAAGCTTTACTGATGTGGAGCAAAAAAGGTCATCAGCGATAAAACGGAGATGCACGGCAAAGAGTAGGACGCAGATACGATAGATTATATCAATTTCATACAAATAACATAACAATACGTCTAGATACAAATAATATAAAGCCGAAGAGTTTGTTTGTTTGAACACGCTAATCTCAGAAACTACTGGACCGATTTCATAAATAATTTCACAGTTGAATTCTCGATCACCTACGAGTATATCAATTAAAATACATATATAAATGTCAATGTCACTTTAGAACATACGCCGTTTTTGTAATACTTGTACATGAAAGCAGTACATTATTATATTAGTAGGCTTACAAATAAAACCACTTAAAACTTTAATTTGAAATTTATTATACAAAAATCGTTGGACTTTTGACTTAATATAATCTAGCCATCAACTCTCACTGTTAACTGTCTCAAAATTCAAGATGTCTAAGTGTGAGTTGGCAGAAGTATCATCTCCTCCTCGAACTACCTTGTTTGCGTGTCGCTCAACTCACGGAGCTACGGAAAATCTATGATCTGAAACAGAAACAATAAGACGTAAACTAATTAATAAATAAACAATTTAAATAATTACTTACTATGCCTCTTGTTTGTACTTTAATATATATTTTGTATCTTAATATTATCTTTGTACCTAATAAAAGAAAATTAAAAATGATCATGAAATTTCTACTTGTTTGTGTAAGTATCTCTAAAGTTTGTTACTGTCCCTGATAAATAAATGTTTAATTCATTCTTTCTTTCAGATGAAAACCTGCCGCATCTACCTTCTTGTTCTTTGACCACGCCGCGTTAACGCACGTTTTTATTATTATGACAATATTAAATCAGGGGGCGGACTGCGGCCGCGCATATGATTTATTGGCTCGTTGTAATGTGCACACCGCCCGTTTGACGACGTTAAGCGAGACGAGGTTTAAAACGCTTCTAACTGTTCATCGTGTTGTGGTTGGAACCAGAGTTTTACTGACTTCTCTGTGAAAGATTCTATAAAGCAGATGCTTTCCGAACCGTTATGGTAAATCTATGATAAGAGGAAAGTTCTTCTGGAGGAAGTCTAATTGAAAAATTGAGAATTGGATTTAATGTGGCGTGTATTCAGAGAATTATTTGGAAATTTTTCGTGTCAGCACTTTATCACATTTTATTGAACGTGACTAAAAACTAGGTTTGTTTCTTTTGTTTAGTGGGACTTTATTTTACTATTAAAGAATGCTTTAATTACTTAATAAGATTAGTTTGTCATATGAGCATATCAGCAAGATATAACTTTAATTTGAATAACTTTTGTTGGGAGTGAACAGGCGGCAATTCATTTCAACATTACAAAGCTCCACTCCTTTAAATGTACCTACATATTGATTTTCAGTAGAGCAATTTCTAACAAAAAGTTGTATGTCGAAGCATATTTCGAGTATATCAAGATTAATTTATGATTTAAGTAACTACATAGTATACGAGAAGAAGAACCCATATTGCCAAAAGAGCGTTATGTACATATTTTTAAGTGATGTATCAATACGATTCCATAACATCAAGTTACCCAAAGGCTATCAAGAAAACCACATTGAAACTAAAACCAGACTTGCACAAAATGGCTACGAATAAATTGGCGACAGTTCCCACCTGTCCACACTCCGACATCAATCAGGCCGGGGATATCTATAATAATTATTGTCGGTCGTTTGTCCGTCCGTACGGAATGCAACATGCTTGAATTTGTTTCACGGCCTTGTTATGCCGCTCGTAAGGCTTTTGGTTCAAGTTATGAGCTTTTAAAAGTCCTATAGAAGAAAAAATGGCACGTTTGTATCCCAGTTTAGGTTATATTGTGATCTAGAGGTAGGTACTTACTAGTTTTTGGAATCTGAGAACTGGAATCTGATATATCTTAAAAAAAATTTATATACCTAAAGTAATCTTCTTTTTTCTGTAAAATAAAAGAAAATAAATTCTCCATGGAGTGGTGGTTCAGTGTTAAAGAGCTCCTACTTAAACAACTCCGGAATAAAGAACTATTTTTAATCTACCCCAATCGTTGAAGGAAGAAAATATAGTAAGTAGCTAGTAAGTACCGGTCCCCATCTCCAAAAAGCAAAGTAAGATGGCATGTAACATCTACTTCTGCATTTGGTCAGCTGAAAATGATGGCCTAAACAGGAATCTCTTAAAATGAACATTGAACATGTGTGGCTCTAATAGTACTAACTTATTACGTTTGAAAATAATTTATTCATCATTATTTATTTGCTCGTAAACATGTAATCAAAAGCTCCTACCTCACACCACACACCCCAACTAATGACGACTTTGGGAAAAACATTTACTGGTGGTGGGATTTGTCACGGGCACCGCGAGATGGATCGCTGACAGCACTGATATGATGGGATTCAATTTTTGGTGGAATTCCACTTTTTGTGGCGATAGAATGTCACATAGATATTTTTTTGAAAGAAATGAATTATCGTTTACACTTTTTTATACATTAATGAAGAACTAAACGAGACTTTATGTTTTAGTTGTACAATTTTTAATATTGTATGGGATTAAAGGATACCGCAAGGTTGGTGAGAAAATTCATTTTCCGTCCTCAAAATCAGCAAGAAACCAGCTAATCTTTAATTATGCGTAGGTACCTATATTTTTTATGGTTCTAGACCAAAAATCCCGTTTTCTTCTTGTTCTTTCTTCGATCCAAATTGATTTTTGCTCTTAAAAATAAGTTATTCTAAATGTAAAATTTGAAGCAAACAATACATTTAGAAGAAGAACAATAACTTATTAAATGTATTGTTGTCATGTTTATTTTTAATGCATTAAAGGATTTTCATTTCATTACATTTCATTTCTATCATCTATGGCTCTTCCCGATCTCAGATATTTTGAGGTTAGGTTCTGAAAATATCCAGTTATAATTACAGATCATTACAAACCTTGTACGTGTGTGGCAACTGGCAACCGAAAGTAGTCCAGACAAATGAATGCCTAATGACCTCTACGTGTGAACAATTTCAGATCAATTAGTGATCGTTGTGGTACATTAGGAACAGTATGTTGCAGATGGTCGTTAGTTCTTGTGGTTAATATATTATTCTTTATGTTATTGGTTCTTAGATGTAGTGGAAATGTTGCAATTGCTGCAGTTCTCAAAGTTTCATTTGACCACAGCTATTTTAGTGCTAAACAAAATTTAAACTTACAATATTGTCTTGCAAAAATAAAAAACAATTTGGTGATAAAGAACACACACGCAGCGCTAAAATATAATTTTTAAAATAAAAAACATGTGTGTGTATAAAAGGAAGGACATACAGGTTTTAAAATTTGTCAATGGACTGAATTTTCTTAAAAGCTATAATTTTCTAAGACGACTGTGAACTTTGAGAAGTTGCTTCATATGTTTTAGACGAATATCGTTACATAAATGTTTAAACGTTACATATGATGGCCTTTGCATATAGAAATTATAGCATCAGTAGGTACATAGCAACTGCTAAACTATTTATCAGTTTTTAAATGTCACATATTTATAACTTTATGGTGTTTACAAAATATCTTTGTTAACGATTGTTATAGAATAATAGGAACACATTGTGCATTAAAATGCGTGATATGCCAATTAGATAGCAATACTAGAAGTTATAGCATGCCAAAGCGAGCATTAAATAAATAAATAAATCTTTATTTTGCTATATAGACATTACGTAATAATTTTAACAACATAATTTAAGTTATACAATGTCATAACTCATAGACAAAATATATAAGTCATGAACTGTCAAATTGGCCACAGACAAAAAAAGCACAGATCACACAATGTAGCAAGACGTCCGCCAATGTGCCTTTGAGTTACCGCCGGGGTAATGAAGCGATAGCCCGTGGTGTAACACAATACCGGCTCCTGAATTAAACTTATTGACCCATTCGGGGAACTTGACGTGTATTGGGTCATTGTGGAGTAGTAGGTACCTATTACTCTTAATAATGTTGCTGTATTTTTACTTTTTAGTGACTTTAACTATTAAACAAAATTAGTGACAATCAACATTTTTATAAGCGATAGCTAAGAAAAAAGTTCAATTTGTAGGTATAAGAATCGATTGAAGTCTCAATAATTTCAAGTCAGTTCATATTAATATTTATAAGCATTTTTTGTTACATCAATTAGTAACCAATCAAGAAAATAAATACAAAACAGTCGTCAACGTACAAAGTAATAAACAAGTAATTAGTGATCGATCCTTTGTTTGTGAAAATAAAACGAATCAATATGTAGGCGAACAAAAGGTTGCGTTTTGCAAAAACAAATTTACATTGGAATTCATTTGATATTATCATTTAACTAACAGAAAACTTGTACTGTAATCTCAATTAGTGTAAAAGCATGTTCAACAATATAATCAAAATAATGTAAAATGCAATGTCACCGCTTATCAGTATTTTAACGTATCGTGCAACTATTTGCGATACAACTCGAGATATATTAGAAATGGCGTAGCGCAATAAAGCATAGATAAAATTTCGCTTAATGAGCTTGGCGAAATTGATCCACATAAATTATACCAATTAACACATGTTTGAAAGTTTAATTATAAATTTTTTATCTGTTACCGTGCTTGTAAATGTAAATATCTTGAGATCTATGCAGTTTGTGTCTTTCCCGCTTAAACAGTTGTCATGAAGCCGACCATAGACTATAGCTACTTATTTAATTGTGTTTTTAATGTCTTGAATATGTACTAGTATTTTTTAATTAATAATTTAATAGATACCTTTCCACAAGTAATAGCTATTTATGAGTCAATATATGCAGGAATTGAAGTACAACCTAGATGAATATTAAAAATTAGCTCTTATATTTACGACTAGCTTCCGCCCGCGACTCCGTCCGCGCGGATGTCGGTCTTCGCGTGGATGGTCTCCATTTTGAGTAACTCTGACAATGACATCTTATAAATATCTATTGGACCCAAATACGGCTAGGCCTATAATAATACGCAACGTGTGTTCGCGATTCTACAGAACAACGTCTATGGATAAAACTGAAAAATTAAGATTATTTTTTTTTCTACGTATTTTTCCAGAATAAAAAGTATCCTATTTTACGCCCAGGATAATAAGGTATAATTATACCAAGTTTCATCGAAATCGAACCGTTAGTTTTCACGTGATGTCTTCACATACAGACAGACAGACAGACAGACAGACAGACAAAAAAAATTTTTAATCACATAAGTATTTGGGTTTGGTATCGATCCAGTAACATGCTATTTATTTTTTCAATATTTTCAATGTACAGAATTGACCCTTCTACAGATTTATTATATGTATAGATAAAAAAAAATTATACTTTTGCAGCACCTAGAAAATTATTACTATTTACTCATTAAGAAAATTCGTTAAGAGAAAATTGCTATATAATCCAAATAGTTACATACCTTAATGTCACCTAATTACAATCCAGGCCAATTAAACTGTCAATGTTTTTATGAATTTTACCGCAATATTCACCTGCATTATAAATACTGTTATAATTATCCATATTATCTAGTATTTGCAATTTCTTCGGAATGCAGTTTTGTTTTCGCATAGGAAATGTTAAATTGCTATCTACAATTATTATACTTCGATTGTAGTTTAAATTACAGCTAGATGAAGTCATTAACGAAGTTATGTAAGAATGTCGGATTATATCATGAGTGTTATAATATCGATTTTATATTAGTTTTTAGTTTTTTTTTTACTTAATTAGAATACCTACCTACACTTGTTTAAAAAGAATGTGGTGGGCCAATTGATTTATTTGATGTAGAATACTTAAACCAATTTTAACGCAAGTATAACCCAAAATAAATTGCATTGCGGGCTATATTTATAATTTTAAGTAATTCGTGATAAATTCAATTACACTTAAGTAGGTAGGTACCTACTGTGTACTTTCCCATATTAAAATTTGGGCTTATTAAAATGAATGCCGTTGTTTTTTTAATCAAATACTTATTTCATTTTATACGATTGAATTCATTAATATAATACTTCGGTTAAATACATTGTTTGTTGCTTAAAAAGCCAAAAACCAGATTCAAATAACATTTCTAATACGTTTATTTTTTCCCCTATAATAAGCCTATAATCTAACCAAATTATAAAGCAGCGTTTCCACTATACCCATAAATACCATAGTCAATACTCAATATAGATATAAAAAAAATAAGTCAGTATGTCATGCAGTGCAGGTAACACTATACTTTCCGCCCGACTGGCCATGCGAACGTTTGACCACCTGGGTACCTAAATGTGCACTAAATTCGCTTGTAAATAATATGGTTTATAATTTATAATATTATATTGCGTTTTTTGTGCATCTCTTTGGTTTTGCAATGTGGTTATTGTATTTAGCGGTTAATTGCCTTGTTAAAGATAATATTATGTCAGTCTACCTATTGAGTTAATACAGCATTTTTGGATACGGATAAGTCAGGTACTTATTATTTTGATGTGAAGTTAAATGTTATTCTGTAAGTAATCTACTGATCATGTATGATCTAGGTACTTTAATTAGGAAAAAAGGCAAATTAAACCGAAGAATCTAAGTATAGGTTCTAAGAATCTAACCTAACCTAACTAATAAGTTAATAACATTCCGATGTTTTTCATCAAATCACAGTTTATAAAATAGGTATTACGTTACACATAATATAATAATAATAGGAATTCAAATCATCATTAAATCACTAAACGCGCTGTCAATAATACCACAGATAAATTATTACCAAAGAAAGTGAGTGTTGTAAAAAAGTTCATTCATAGTGCAGGTTTAATGGAGATCGAGTTACCGACTTGTATAAAAAAGTATTTGAGCAGCGGCGGCCGTTTCGCGGTAAAACATGGTATTTATGTGGTGCAGCCTCCGGTGGGACAAGTTACAGGCTTTTGAGTTATACATATAACTTGGAAGTTAAAGGGCCAAAATTATTTTGATCATTGTGATATGAGCGATTACTCCACCATTGTGTTTTTTTTTTAAGTATCTGAACTGTACCTATTTATATTCGTTTTTTTTTATAATACGTAGGTATACACCCTATCAATCTCATCAATTGTTTATTCTCAATAGCACACTGCACAACAACATACAAGCTATGCAATAATAGTCTAAATACCAAGGAATATACATTAAATGAATGAACACGCACAATTTTTTTATACAGAAACACTAAGATAATACCCGGAAAATGTACCTTTTAAACTGTAAAATCAGTAATAATAGGAACTCTATATCTCTATATTCTTCTACCTACGAAAAATACCTTAGTCTAGTCAGGATTAAGAATTTGAATACACTCTTCATCTTACCCGCTACATCTTTCATCTTGAGGCAGTAACATGATAGTAGGCGAATTTCCTACACCCTAATTTTGCAGCTCATTAGGCAATCTTACCATACCGATACTGCCATCGTTTTATTGTAATCACCTCTACCGTAAACCGACGTATCGGTTACCATAATTATTATATTAAGCTTTACGCTTCATTACGCGCTGGATGAGATTAAATAAAATATCATGTAACTATTATAGTGCAATGGATATTGAAACTAGTTATTGGTGAAACAAACGCCCAAATTTAAGTCGTTTTTTACGGAGCATTACGATAAATAGACAATAAAGAGAACATTTTTGAAGTGAAATTTCTTTAGGCGCGTTGTGAGCAAAATTTCAAGATCGCGTCAGGGCAATACTATGAAAATAATATTTATGCTGTGGCAATACCATCACGTCATGGAGTAAGGCGAAGATTTTGATATCTTGCCAAAGAAGTTTCACTTCTGACACATACGCTCGGCACATACGCTCTTTTCTTTCGTAGATTCTGATATATATCTGTTTTATTCCTTTAGTTATTAGTATATCATTAGCCACATGTTCTGCCTTCGCCCATTGACCTAGAATAAAAAAATCAATAGGAATGTAACCTATATTACTCAGAAAAATAAAATGGTTAAAGAATTAGATATAGGTAAGTAGAAATCGGTCGAGTAGTTTCTGAGTTAAACCGTAACAAACAAACAAAGTAGTTGAGTTAATATGCTCGAATGAACAGACACATTAAAGTATAAAGCTATATTTAATTCATATTAATGGCCTTATTATTCACTTCTATGAAAAATATAGAGGCATCACAGAGTTTTAAAACAACTATTTCAAATGAGGTATTATTAATACTAGGTACTTACTCACTTTAAATAAATCATAAATTATCGTATTTTCGAGTAAAAATCACGAAAACTTTTACAGAAATATAGTATGAACGACGTTTAAAAAATACCATGAAATACTAAAAAAAATCAAAAAGCTATTGAAAATGCAGAAAACGTAGCGGTAGTATACCAAAGCTCCAACAACACTCAAAACAACATTACAATGTTGCACTATTGCATTATACAATCAGAAGCATTCCGCAAAACATTGTTATGTTTTAAATTTAATATAGAACGAATAATTTCAGCTACAAATATCAATGTATTTGGATCCGTATGCACGCGGCTTCTCAAAGTGGCTCGTTAACATTTCTTCGTGCAATTACGTTCACAGACCGACACAAAAAGTGTGACGTTATAGCCAATCGAGATACTGCTAACTTCGATCGCTTGGCAACTTAATTTTAGCTATATCTTTAGAGCAGAATTTTTAGGAGTCTTCTAAATTTTCCGAAATGTAGACGAATAGGTATTACAACTTCGACTATAACATAGTTTACTTTAAAGGTAAGGTAACGTCTGAAATCTGAATCAACCAATGAATGAACTAATAACTAATTTATATCATAGATTAGGAACAAAACTGAAGAACCGAATATGTAGTTAGATAGTTTTGGCTAGATTTCTTAGAAATAAACGCCTTCACACAAATTTTTATTGCGCTCTCACTCATTAATTAATTTAATAACAATAATTAATAGTCAGTTTAAGAGTTTATGTACCGAAATTATAGTAAACTAGCTTTCCACCCGCAGCTTCGCCCGCGCAGTCAAAGAAAAACCCGCATAGTTCCCGTTCCCGTGGGATTTCCGGGATAAAACCTATCCTATGTCCCGGGGTAAAAAGTAGCCTATGTCCTTTCTCGGGTATCAAAATATCTCTATACCAAATTTCATGCAAATTGGTTCAGTAGTTATGGCGTGATTGAGTAACAGACAGACAGACAGAGTTACTTTCGCATGTAAAATATTAGTATGGATTTTTCAGTTCATACAAATATGACAACCCCTAAACTACTACATACCTAATATTATTTCTTCAGAAGTTCGAAAGCATTTTCATTTTTCATGCTTTATTAACTTTTACAAATAATTACATATCTACAATTATGTACAATAGACGCATAGTATAGACGTATTTTGACCTCCATTTGTTCCCACCTAACCCTTGCACATTCGCAAAGTATCTTGTTCTTGTTCTACTGCCCAATAGACCTATATCAAAGTAGCCAGCTGGTGGTGCACTGAAGTGTAAACTGAATACGACACGTGATACTTTCACTGTACACTTGGGTGCAAAATTATTGTATCGGTTTTTTGCATGATCCTATACGTGTCTATAGTAGGTACCTACATATGGAAAGGATTTGTTATTTTTTGTACATTGGCTTTGCTTTGTGAAGCTGTGGTTTATTTTGTTCATGTATTTATTAACGAATTATGGCTTAATAATGACTATAACATTGAAAATATTATGAGCAAGTACATTTATTTAATTTTCTGTCATGTTCGCGTACTTACCAACCAGAAACTGGACATTTTCTGGTTTAATAGCAATATTATGTGGAAGCACAAAAGGTACTTAAGAACTGTTCTTTATTTAACACTTTATATCTAACCCCAACAATCATTCGCATTATATTTTAATGCGAAGAAATTTGTACACGCACATAAGTTTATGCCATCACGGAATGGCCTATATGTATCCTTATTTAAATGATTAAATATTTACAACCTCATCTACCGAAAGCTCCTTATCGTAATAAACAAAACACAGCATTTAATAAGTACACAAAACAGACCAGACACTATCACGTTATCATCAAGCGATGCTACGATTAAACGTCGCCGTTTCCCGCCTCTTAATTAGTTCAGTAGCTTTCGATGGAATTTCGCACTTATCTCTCACAGAAGCCGACATTCTAACATCTTTGCTCGTTTTTAAATGCTTCATTTACTTACGCGGGATTGCGTTTGACGCGTGTCCTTTTTGTCATGGACATGGAGAATTTGTTTCAATTAGCAGCGAACTTCGAAGGCAATAAGGCAACTATCTCAGATTTGTAATCTGTAGGTATATTTCGTAGATGGATGATCTTAGATCTCCTTAAAAGAATCACGTATGAAGCATAGTGCCTGATGGTAAGCAACAATGGGATTACTGCAATTCTCAGAGAATATCATGCAAAAGTTAAAAAGCATATAATTATCCTAAATTATTTGTAGGTGGGTCTGGTGGACTGACCTGATATTGTTGTTCATCGACTTATAAACATTTCTTACTTTGACACTGCTGGACCAATTCGTAATAGGTATAATTCATCTTTTAACGATAAAAAAAACAATTAAAATTTTCAAAAAATTCCCAAATTACTACCTCCCATAAAATGTTCCAAATTCACCATACTCCACAAAAAGTGTGCAAAATCCCAAATCCGATATCCCGATCACAGGATCGCATTACGGCCTGCGCCCAACGATCCGTAAACTATAGGTACTCGACCACCGGCTTGCCGCGTATCCGATTTGGTCATTTTAGAGGTAATTAAGGAGAGGGTTTTTGGTATCTACTTATTAAGAATTCTAAGGAATATTATGGATATTGAATTAAATGTTTAAGCCAAAACATTTTTTGTTTAATGTGTATGTATGATTGTATGTTTGCACACAAATCATGCGGTACAAAGTAAAAACTTAAAATGAGTTAAAATGAAAACAGTTTTTGTGAAATAAATTATAGCCGAGCTGAGCAGATTGCTTATATTTTAAGAAGTTAGACAAGTTTGAATAGGTAGATACCTATAGGTAGACTTCATTATTTTGATCCTAACTCATGTAGGAGCTTTTACCACATTTGGACGAAGATACGTTTAGAAGCTTGTTAAAAATAATTTTGTTTTGATAAAAATGCTATCCGTATTTCATACACTTTCAGGGAAATATATTCGATCAATATAACTTACTGAAATAGTCCACGTAGATTGTAGACTCTACATTTAGACAACTCGCTATTCTCTATACTCATCTATACATAATATTATAAAACTGAAGAGTTTATTTGTTTGTTTGAATGCGCTAATCTCAGGAACTACTGGTCCGATTTGAAAAATTCTTTCGGTGTTAGATAGGGTCATTGCGCCTGTTCGCGTCCACTTAGTGCAGTTGGAAAGTTTGAAGGAGAAAATAAAAATGTTCCAGAACAAATTTCAACGCAAAATTTATGTAACGTGTTCATTACATAGTCTATTTTAAGATTTACTTTCTATTGTGTTGGAAATATCATGTGGTTTTTATTTATCTAGACAAATAGCAGAATTAGGCGTTTTACCCAGTTCGCGTCCAAAAATTCCAGTTTGCGTCCACCCGTGGACCAGTTCGCGTCCACCAGCTTAGAAAAAGAATTAAGAGTGTATTGGGTGATATTTTATCAGATAAATGCAAATAAAAATTAGATTTTAATAAATTATTTATTTACGAATATAGTTATTTAATAAAAACCGGCCAAATGCGAGTGGGACTCGCACACCGAGGGTTCCGTAATAACCTGTTTTTTTTTCATATGTTTTAACTGTAAATGATTATTTTTTAAATGTTTCCCTTATTTGTGCTATAAGACGTTGCTTCGTACCAAACTTCAAGTGCCTGTGTTCACGTAAAGTACCCTGTAAGTTTTGATTCCCTTGCGAATGTCGAAATTTGCGAAAATTTGCAGCATTAACTGTATCTGTTTCTTTACTTTGCTAACAAAACATGGAATAGTATGGATTATAAATCAGCTGCTGCGGCTGTATCTTTTGATTTCTTTGGCTTAGAAGTTTGATTTTTTCACTGCTTCAAGGGACCGTAGACTTGAATATTCAATATAAATTTCAGCTTTATACTTCCACGCGTTACTGAGAAAAAGGGTCTTGACAGAAAGACAGACCGGCAGACGGACATACAGACGGACGGATATCAAAGTGATCCTACAAGGATTCCGGTTTTTCCTATTGAGGTTCGGAACCCTACAATCAACACTATTATTAATATAATTCACTGTAAGGAAACTGGAAAAACTTATTTATATTTATCTTCTCATCATTAATAGAACTAAAAATTAACAAAAAACAAAGTTACGTTATGTAAATAAATAATAATCAGTTCTATTAAGATTACCTACCTACTCTTTTTTTTAGTTTCTAATGAATTAAATTTCTTTTTTGTTTATATTATTTTCTTAACCACAGACTTATTGACTCTCATTCTTAAAGATACTAGTCTCATTCTTAGAATACCCATTTTAAAAAGAAAAAATAGCATAAAAATTTGCTAATTAGAATGAAAATTTAAATTATCAACTTGTAGTCTTAGTCAAAAATTTACAATCTATTTTAAATTACATATTTTAACAAACAATTCATTGCTACGTAATGAAAAACAATGTGGACGCAATATGTTCTATTGTTATGCACTATAGGTATAGTTTGCGCCCACCGTGGACGCAAAATGGAAGTCGTACAAATTCGGTGTAGTAATTCGCGTCCACCTTATTTTAGCTATTAATTGTAAAAGAATTAAGCTGATTTATAATCCATACTATTCCATGTTTTGTTAGCAAAGTAAAGAAACAGTTACATATTCAAAAATTCACATTTAATAATAAGATACTTACCGTCAAACGCGATGCTGCGCACTATTTTTTTCTCAAAATCCCACGCGTTTTAGCTCTCTCGTTTAATAGCCAAAATTAAATATTTTTTTTAAATAGGATAGGCGGTGCGCAGGCATATTTTGAATATATGTGCATGTCTCTTATACAATGAGGTACTATCGGAAATTTTTCTTATTACAATTTTACTTAAAGTATACTTATTTTCGTGAATTTTCTAAAAGATATCCGCAAAATGGACGCGAATAGGCATGTGGACGCGAACAGGCGCAATGACCCTATCCCATTTATCGAGGAAGGTAAAGTTGCACTATTGCATTATACAATCAGAAGCATTCCACATAACATTGTAATGTTTTAAATTTAATAGAACGAATAATTTCAGCTACAAATAGTATCAATGTATTTGGATCATAGCTAGCGGAGCACAGCTAGTGTATGTATAAAAATTCTAAAGAAGTCCAAACCAAACCTTTCAGAGCGCTAACCATAAACTTAACAGCAGTATAAAAAGAAAAAATCTCACCAAGCAAAGCAAATCACTTTACGAGTGACAACAAGCAATTAAACTCAATACACGCCCTAACATCAAATGCTATTAAAGGACTTAAGTGGTCAAATGTCAATTACCACTGAACGAGCAGAGTAAATATTACTTTTTAAACTCAAGTGGTAGCTACAACTGCTGTATTGATATTATTTTATTATTTACTAGCGGTCCGCCCCGGCTTCGCCCGTGGTACATAATATTTACGTTTTCTCTACATAAGAACCATCCTCGTACTTCAAGGAATATAATAAAAAAATAATTATCGAAATCGGTTCAGCCGTTCTCGAGTTATGCGCTTACCAACACATTTTGCGATTCATTTTTATATATAAGAAGACTAGCTGTGTTCCGCGGTTTCACCCGCATTGCTTCGCTCCTTTAGGTCTTACCGAAACGATATATAGCCTATAGCCTTCCTCGATAAATGGGCTATTTAACACCGAAAGAATTTTTCAAATCAGACCAGTAGTTCCTGATGTGCGTTCAAAAAAACAAACAAACTCTTCAGCTATGTAATATTAGTACATATATGGATTTAACACTTTTTGCACACATAAGAAATAAACACACAGAAAGAACATAAAATAACGGAAAAACATGTACAAACGGCAGCTTTTTCGCAAGGTAGCGATTTCTTCCATATATAAGTAAGTATCCCATATTAATTAAGCAGGTATCTTGCCATGACAGCGATTTAGATAAGTAAACAAAAAGAGAGACAAATATTCAAAAATATTATAAGTCGGGAATCTGTATTCAGTTAGTTACCTACTAAAAGAAAATGACCTGCGATCCAAAAAACATTAAGATAATATACTAGTGCTATAACGAACGTTACACATAATCCTACAACAACATATACCTAAGTAAGTAGGCTTAATAGTATTATAGGAATAAACTAGCTTTCCACCCGCGGCTTCGCCCGCTTTGTCTAAAACACAATAAATTATATACTAAAACCTTCCTCTTGAATCACTCTATCTATTAAAAAAACCGCATCAAAATCCGTTGCGTAGTTTTAAAGATTTAAGCATACATAGGGACATATAGGGACATAGGGACAGAGAAAACGACTTTGTTTTATACCTACTCTGTAGTGATACTTACGCGTACGTTAAGTCCTGAAGCATTGATACAAAAAATAGTTATCTCCTATAAGTATACGACAAAATTCCCTCCAATTAAGTTCAGCAGCTCAAACACAAACACGAATGTTTATTTTGACAGATTGATGCGTCCTCCGCCCCACAAATGGAGTTTTAATTTTTTAAACTGACAACACTTAGATGGGGCGCGTCATTTATTTTAATTTGTTCAGCGTCCCTTGGAGATTAGATTGGGCAACACTAATGTCACTGTGATTTTGGGGATCGGTAAAATGTGAAGATAATTTACATTGTTTTTGAGATTTATAGTGATGTGTGATGGAATGTGCGTTTAATTGGGACTGAAATGTTCTTTTGTAATTTTAATTGTATTTATTATGTCTATCCATTGCATTGCATTATTTTTATTGCAAATAAACAATGAATAAATTCCTTCCTTAATTCCAAGGGAATGAATCGATACTTTAGCTCTACCTCTACCATTGTACATGCATTATTGTGTAGGTACCTACTGTTTTTTTCACTTAAACCTAATCCTTAAAGTTATAAAAATCACATATCTTTCTCTTCATTAATATTCACTAAGTATAACAATCATTTTCTTAACCATTACATAATATATTTTCTTACATAACAACGAAAACAATACATAAATCGGTATTGTAAGGATAAAAACCCCGCCACGGTTCGGCTGGGATCGGAAACTCGATCGTATTGCAGATTAAAACCGCGTGAAATATTAAGAGCTGATGTTTCAATCCTCGCTGGTGTGGTGCGTTTTGTAGCGGTGAATCTGGGAAAAAAGGAAAATATATATTTTATTTATTTACTTAAGATTATACATCCATTTTATTGTAAGCACTAACCTTAAAGTTTAAAGGTGAATAGTGGTGAATTATTGAATGTTAGATATCAATAATTATATGAATAAATATCTTAATAATTTATTTGCATTGCATTAAGAAACGTTATAAACAGAAATGGGATGAATATTTACAAAAGTTGGCTTACTCTATCGACACAGCTCGCTCTAGGTAAAAGGATTTTAGCAGACACTATTCTGTAAATCAAAAATCTTTTCTATTATGTCTAGTTATTTAAATTTATATTAATTGAATCTATACAAATCGTACTGACAAAATTGAGCTTTTATGTTTTCTCTTGAATACGTCATTTTAACAAGATCTCAGCAGGTGAATGCCGCCAAAATTGCTATTATCTAATAATTAAATACGGATGAATTCATGAATTACTCTAAAACTACGAATTTCATCATCTTCATCAATAAAAACACATGCTTAACACTTACCATATGTCCACAATATATCTTATTGCTTCAAAGAAATCTCCCTTACTGCAAAATCGCTTTCACTACCACGCCCCACGAAGTGAGTAGCGATGTATTGACGCGTTTTGTCCGTCTGTGCGGATTACTCCCGCCCGGCTGAGCCCACTTTGGTGGGGTTGAGGCTGTAAATTGAGCAGTTTTAAAATAAACACCAAATATGCCTTGTATGAGGGAAATTTAATGGTATAATGCACCACCTGGATGCGTTTTTGGCGTATTTGAGATTGCTAATTGTTCTGCCTAATGAATGCACTTTTATAGGTTTTTTCTTTGCACAAAGAAAAAACTTGTTTGAATTGGCAGAAAATGGCCGGACCAATTGTTAATTGTTCTATGGATTCTTTTTGTATCGGAACAAAATGTCTAAATCGATATTAAAAATATGAAAATTGTGAAATTAGTGAAAATTGGGCATGTACCAGCTACTATATTTATTTTTAACTCTTTCTTTTGAAACTACATAATTATATTTTATCGTGGGTTAATCACTCTACATTCATCGAACGGAAAGCAAGCTTCATCAAAATTAATTTAGTCGTTCAAGAAATACTTAAGTACAGTCTATAATTAAATATTAAGTGCTGAAATTCCAATAGAGAGCATTGTTAGTTTTTACTTTTAGTATTAGGTAGTACAAACTACAAGAAATAAAACCAAAGCTTCTCTTATATTTGCAACATCTCAAGTCGCGCGCATTATTACAATCAACCGACCACCTACATCCTCTTACAAGTAGCATGTTTATAAAGCCAACATTCGTTCCCACACGACCGCTCGCTTTGACGTCCACCGAGCGAATGAACAATTATTATCTGCCATCTTTGTGTTTCAAGCACTCTCCAAAGGGTTGAGGGTATAATCGATTTGTGGTTTTGTAAACATTAAACTCTTCAATACTTGTGTCTGTTTGTGTTTTTCCATTCATAAAGTTTATTAAAATAATAAGAAACTGATCAATTGAATTTGCTTTGAAGTCGGTGAATACTTGTTATTATTTCGTTTTTTTTTGCGTCTTTGTTGTAAGAAATACACTTGAGAATATATTGGAGTGTAATGACGGTAAAGAATATTGTATAAAAACAATATTTTTTGCAAAATTCTTTCATAAACCGCCTCTATGGCTAAATTAAAAAGTTATTGATAGTGGTTACATTCTGTATAGCGGGCGGTTAACCCGCCAAATACTCATTTTTTAAATATGTATTACCTTTGCCTTATTATATCAACTCACAAAGTATTTTATGTAGCACATGTACATAGAATTTAGATTATAAACTCCCTGTGGAACCTTCATTATTATCAGATAAGCTTATCTTCTTTGAAATACCAAAAATCTAAAGCTAACTGTATATTTATTTATTAGCATTTTCTCAAGCAATATTTACAACCAGTTTTAACTAAGTAATGTTGCAATACATTATCGAAAGATAAGATAAATACCATTTATTCGAGAAGAGAATAGAACATAATTACGTTGAAAGTCACGTGCCACAAGTAGTTCAATTATCCCTAACGGTCACTTTTTGCAGGGCGCGTCAGGTGCTTTTAATAAGTTTTTCGATATGAGTGTAAAAAGTTACGATTCTCATTAACAGCAAAATCGTAAATAATCGCAAATATACAGATTAAAAATCGATTAAGCGCTCGATCTTAATAAGGGTTGCCAGCTACTGTAATTATATGTTTATGATATGAACCAAGGATTATAGATTATTTGTAATATATGCGTTTACTGGAAAAATAAACTACATGTCAAGTATGTTATTGTACTATAATAATTGATGGGTAATATTAATGTTGTTATTGTTCATTATTGTCACATGGATGCTTTAATTGTAACTGTATAATGTTTCTTCTACTTTTTAGACTCATTATAATTTGTTATATTTGCTGTATTGATTAGACGAACTCAATAATTATACCTATTATATAAAAATCAATCATTAAAATAGTAAAAATCTTTTTCAAATGGAGCCAGAAATTAAAAAAATGATTACCGATTAATGAACATTTTTATCCTAAATCTAGAAAGTTTTTAAAACAGTCCCTGGGAATTGAACCCGTAAAAATTATGCTCTTACCATAAAACCAACGACCTTTAATTATGATCTGCCCCATTTGCCCTCTTTATTATATTTATGTGACAACCCTATAAGTACAATTGCTTTTTAACCGGTAGCCTTTGACTTGGTCTACATGAATTATTTAATAAGGAGATTTCATTATACTACTTAGTACTTAGGTACTTACTTCACTTAATGCATAAGGTCACATAAAATAGCATAGGATATAACAAGAATGCTAAGTTACATATAAATTAACCGACTGACCATAGAGCCTTTAGTTTCTGTGACCTGTGCGACTGACCGATGCGTATAGAAACATATTGATATTTTTCTTAGACTAAAAAATCAACGTACAATTGCATTTTATTTTACACCAGTGGCCGTATTATGACCTCTTTTTCCCGGTCAGTTTACGCAGTGAATTGAACTGACTGGCAAATTCATATAATACCATGATTAACCATGGCTGGTTGTTGCGATCATATAATATGAATTTGTTAGTCAGTTCCAACTTCCAATCACGGGGTAAACTGGCTGGAAATAAGTGGTCAAAATACGGTCCCTGTTATTAGTACATTTCTTTTCTATGATATTGGCTTACTTATTAATACTTCAAGTACAACATAATTACAATATCACAAGACACAAGAATTAAAAACACGTCATCCCCAATACAAAGGTTAGTCGTTATTCAGCTAATAAGAACATCATTTGACAGCTATAATAAGAACATCATTTGACGTACCAAATACATGGAATATAATCCTACGTCAAATTGACAGCACCATGACTATCTCAACAAAACAATTTGGTGCACAAACAAAAAACAAACAGCTATTATCGATATAGCTCTATATGGAAATCGATATTAAAACATTGACGTGTAAAAGTCCAAATCATGTTCGAAAAAATATATCGATGACGCCGCCAGTCGTTAAGGGGATTTCATAGAATCTATTTGTGTTATTTATTTGACATTACTACGCCTAAGTCGTTTTTAAATGTTGGAATATTGCAAGTAACGACTATATTTATATAGGTCGTAGTAACATATTTTTAATTTGCCAACTTCGCAACTGTAGGTTTTGTTCTATTTCTATAATTTATTGCGATGGCTGAAAAACTCAAACAATTTAGTATCAATACAATAATAGATTGAATTCAAGATCTTTCTATATATACAGTCCTGATTGGCGCTTCAAAGTCGCTCTCAAAAATACTTTTATAACCTTTTTTTTGTCAATTAGCATAACTCAGAAAAAAATTGGCAAACTTTGTAGAGCTTTTACTAACAAAATAACCAGTTGTAACACAAACGTTAGCGTCGTTTCAGTAACGTAAACACTAGACTTTTTTATTAAGAAACTAGCTTTCCGCCCGCGGCTTCACCCGCTTTGTCTAAAACAATAAATTAAGACTAAACCTTCCTCTTGAAACACTCTATCTATTAAAAGAAACCGCATCAAAATCCGTTGCGTAGTTTTAAAGATTTAAGCATACATAGGGACATAGGGACAGAGAAAGCGACTTTGTTTTATACTATGTAGTGAAAACATAATGCAGCCTATGAAACGTCCCTTATAGCCCAGCGTGGTGTAATTACGAGTTAATACTGAGACTGGTCGATTGAATCGTAGCCGTCTTTCGCTGACGTTTCAATCAACATTGCATTGTTTGTATTGTGTTTAATATCCGTAGATTGTGTTACCGATATACGGACAGGGCATGACGGGCGGTTTTATATGTATCGATCTTATGGCTTTGGGATGGAGGTAAACTTCTGTGAATTTGAATTCTTGGAAAGTGAGTGTGATGTAAGTCAAATACCATGTAGTTATAGGCTTGTATTTAATTATTTAAATAAAGGCAGATTTCAGAATGCCATTCCTAACTCAGATATATGAAGATCTAAAACAGAATGCATAAGTATAATTATTCCTAGATTGGCTAGTGGTATCGGAGGCTCTACCTATCAAATAGGTATTGACAATGACACAAAAGTATGATTTGCCCTCACAATTTTAGCAAAATATACATAACCATTAACACAAAACGAAAAATATATAAACATTAAAAGACTTACAAATAACTTGCAACACATTTATATTCATCTCACACCTGCTACAAAAATCGTCGAAGTCATTTGGATGAACAACGAAAATGACCCTCTTAGATTACGTCGACCATTTTAGCAAATTAAGCGCTGATCATCATCATACCTACTAACATTAAAATCCGGAAGTCTGTCAGTTTAAACCACAGCACCGGTTCAGATGATTTTTTATTAAAATTGTTGAAAACCTAGGATCCGAAATAAAAAGCTTTTTTAAATAATCCTTATGTTTTTGAAATACCCCTAGTTACCCATGGTATTTGGCTAAAAGTGGTGGTATTTTCCGCGGCTACTAATATAAATATTCCCTCCGTAAACGGACCGTTATCCTGCATTATAAACCGGCCATAGCAAAAAGTACCGGAACATCGACATATCTATAGAATCACTCAGAGCTTTTTTAATTGTCGGCGTATATATTATACCTAATGCAGTTATTGGCGATGCGCGGTGCCAATTTTGTATTATTGCACCGTGCTCGACCTTCTTTTATTGAAATATTTTATTTATTTTAAGATTATCTTAAGCTAAATGTATTAAATATTTTAATATTGCACGGGTATTATTGCACGGGCTGTGTTGTTTATGTCATAAGCTCTTCTTTGTTTTGTCCAGAGTCTACAGTGTTAAATATCGCAACTAGTAGAGTCATTCATATGTACGAATTCCCATCTTCTCTTTAGAGATAGGTAGAGTTTTAAAAAACCCATGTTCAACCAAACATATTCTCTATCTACAACAAAAATTTCATCGAAATCAGTTCATACATTGAAGCATATTTATCTGGCATATTAATTTTCACATTTAAACCAATATAATGTGCCTATAACAAATCTTTCTTCCTCTACCATATTTCTAAAGATTGTATTTATATAAAAGAAAACTGCAGTCGAGTATGGCAGACACCGTTCTCAGGCTGTATTCTGCATATCGACGATGAAGTGTCAATATATGCTAACTACAAAAACTACATTTTTCAGTAGATAAAAAAAACGTTTTATTTCTTTTTCGTTACTGTTTTTAATTATTATTTTAGCTTACGTTCATTATCAAAGGATATTAGATATCATGGAATCATTTATTAAATGTAACTTCAAAGCTTTTAAAAAAAAACATGCAGATATTAGATATTGCTTGTTATTGTATTTAAACAGGAAGCCGTATTTATTAGATACAATTTATTGCCAATATACTTAGAAGAAATTGTTCTAAAGATTACAACATTTTTTTTATTTTAATATTAGGTTTTTGTATCAATACTATAGTAAAATTTTGATTTAAAATCCTGTCACTACACGTGATTATGCTCGAAGATAGTGATTTGAATATAAAACATTATTTCAATTTGTTCAACTTCATATGGACGAAATTTTCTTGCTGCTTTGGTTTTAGTGGCATAATCACTCGGAACGTAAATTTCTTTGTTCTTAAGTTGGCGTTCAAATCAAGAAATATAAGATACAGCTACGTGAACACATCATAGCACAACAGCGTCGAAGATTTACTCATCTTCACGGACGGGTCCAAGACTGAAAATGGCACGGGTGCTGGGGTCTTCTCTGAGGACCTAAACATTAACATCTCGCACCCCTTGGGACCCCGTAATACAGTCTTTCAGGCTGAATGCCTAGGACTTCGACTTGCAGCTTCAGCCATAATCAAAAGGAATGTAACAACTTTTCGATTCGGATCCTATCGGATAGCAAAGCAGCACTCATGGCAATCAAAAGCCATGAAATCACTTCAGGGTTAATTCTAAAGTGTCACCTAGCCCTAACTAGGGTATGTGATCTGGGAAAGTCCCTAGTACTACAATGAATAAAAGGACACAGTAACTCACGAGGAAACGATGCTGCTGACATATTAGCAAGAAGGGCATCTCAAACACCGGTCATGGGACCTTTTCCCATTATACCGCTACCTGCAAGCTGGATCCGGCTGATGATTACCCAGCTCAAGCAGAATCAAAAATTTCATAAGCATTTCTTCAAAAAGCAGAATGTTCAAGCAGATCTGACTGCAAGCAAGCCAGAGAAGCCCTACCAAACATTGACTCTAGACTTGCACGTCGGATTCTCAACCTACGCAGAGTGCAACTACGTGTAATAACAGGGACCCTCACAGGGCACGGCCCCTTCAACAAACATCTCTTTAATTTAGGGATCACAGATAGTCCGCTATGCAGAGCATGCATGGCGTCCGAGAAAACGGCAGCCCACGTCATCATGGAATGTTGCGGAGTACAGGGCAAGACACCTGGGGTCTCCCGGGTCCCTCCCTGAAGCCTTCGGCAGCCCTCACAAGCTGCTTGGCTTCATGTGCTCGGGTGGTTTCAGTTTTAGCTGGTTTCCCCCACCTCCATCTCTCACGCAAAATAGGCGATTTTGGTAAGAGCATCCGTCAGAAAATAAAATAATAGGCAGCTGTTGGCTAACACAATGCTTTTCCAGGTAATTATTCAGGTTTGTAATCAAACGAAACAAAAGTGCTAGACGTCAGGTCAGCAGCTGTTTCGTCATACCAGTAACATGTACAATGTTTAGTAATTTAATTGACTCTACGAACAATTTGTTGGTATCTTTACGCTCATAATGCGATGGTAGTTTTGGAAAAGCATCTAAAAAATCGTCAAGAATGGCAATTTTTCGATGGTTTGTTGAGTTTGATGGAGATGCTTCTCCTTAGATGGTTTGTTGAGTTTGATGGAGATGCTTCGTATTAGGATACTTTCTTCTTGGTTTGAAAGCGTGCCAAACTCACCACTTTTACCCAGGAATAAACTATAAATGAGCCCAAGGAAAGCGTGCTTAAAAACAGAGCGGACGCGTCAGGGTGTAGTTAGAATATATTGCCAGCAAAAATGACGCAACTTTTGTTATAAGGTATTGCTACACTTTAATATTTGCTCAAATTGACTGTTTACAGAGAAATGACCTTTATGGGCCTATGTATTACTCTATTTTAAGTACGAAAATGCTATAAAACGAAAATCGCTAAAATGTTAGTTAGGAGGTATTGATACTTCATCGTCGATATGGCAAGAACTTGTTTTTAAAGCAATGATCCTGTTGAAACGTCGCCGATAAATAACGATGATTGCGTCACCTAACCACATAAACGCGTATTACCGACACACCATTAGATTCAATTTATTCGCCATTTTAGTCTCGTGATTTTAAGAAACTTGACAAAAGAAAGCCGACTTTTGAATCGATGGTGTTTCAAAAATTAAGGATGTTTTATTTTTAATACATTGGAATGACGATTAATAGCAGAAGAAAGTTTGAAAACCACTTGAAAACGTAGTATTCACTGTAAAATTAAATACATTTTTGTACCCACTCATTAAAAAAAAACAATTTATAAATGTATATTAATTCAAGAAACAAAATTTAGGTAATACAATATAATTGAATCACTGAACTCTACATACAGTAAGAGAGAGTTTCTTTATTATCCATACTAATATTATAAATGCGAAAGTAACTCTGTCTGTCTGTCTGTTACTCAATCACGCCTAAACTACTGAACCAATTTGCATGAAATTTGGTATGGAGATATTTTGATACCCGAGAAAGGACATAGGCTACCTTTTATTGCGAAATATGTACCACGGGCAAAGCCGGGGCGGACCGCTAGTTCAAAATAAATTTAATATATTTATTAGTTATTACACAATAATTTATAGATAGAAATTAACGAATCCTTCAAATACTGCCGAATCGATTCAATATAAGTAACAGTTATTAATATTAATATACTTCATTATGTATTTATTTTAAGTAGATACGCTTAATTTATTTTTTTTTAATATTAAGACGGACCTCAACCGCCGGTGCAGCCTGAAAATCAGCGCTGTTTTTGTGCAGCATTTTGCTGAGGCTGTATCCGTTTGCTAATCTTAAGTTAAATTTTGTTATGTTGTTGGCTGTGTTTTTTGCAATAAATTTATTTTCTTTCTTTCTTTCTTTCAGTATACATAATATATAGTACCAACTACCCTAGTATAGTAAACTCAAACATTTATTTATTCAATTAGACTTCTTCTAGAAGCACTTTTGAAAAGTCATTAGGTACATATTTTTAACATTTACCACCGATTCGGAAAGCAGTAGTATTAGAATTTTTTATTATTTTATCTGTACTGTAATAAACAAACCAAAAAAAAATATTTTCTTTTGGCGGGAACACAGAGATTCCAACGCGTCGATCCAAATGCCTCTGCGTCTGCGTACGCGCAGGAAATCATTTAGTTAATTTGCTTACTTGAGGTGTAGATCCAACTTATTTGGCACTAAAATTGTGTGGTGGAACTTCGGTACTTTTCAAAAAAAGTAAAATGTGCATTTCTTGTTAGTGTTATTATGGTGTCTACAAAGGAAGGAGGCTTTAAATTACTTAATTTTACAGATTACATATTTAAAAAAATATAATTTTACTTACATGTAATGCTTTACCTATTTTTTATGGTAGACATGGAAATTTTCAGGATTTCCCACCTCCAAATTGATTGCTCTAAATCTTTAAAATTAAGTTTAAAATATTTTTAAATGGATTTGCTTTTGTCTATAAAATATAAAATTTAACTGAATTGGCCTGAGTCAAGTTTGGTGCAAAGCAAGCAAAGCAAGGTATATGATATCTACTTAGTGTATACGAATGTCCCAAATTTCGGCGATACGTGGCGCCGGTCTCAGCACGATATTTAGTAACGTCAAATTGCTTCATACACAAATAATATTCTGATGTACATCCCTGATAACATCTGTATAGAATTAGGGCTACCACCAGCGGTAATTAATTGATTGAAAATTTTAGGAAATCTCTAATTCTAAGCTCTTAAAAGGTGCGATGAAATACATTGTTATTAGGTAATATATTTAATGTATATATGGCCTACTTTAAATTGAATTAAAATATGAAAACATTATAAAGATACTAAGATAATATTATGTAAGTGATCAATAATATTAACTCCATAGTTTTCCAACAAAAACGTGTTTTGCAAATATTTAGTAATATTGAAGTTTTTCGCTACATCTTTATCAATTTTTATTACCAAGCACGGACCAAACATTAATAGTCATATGTGACAACCCTATCCATCCAAACCCGTCAATCTCTCGCAGCATGCGCCCGCGCCGATACGATTCGTGTCAATTTATTGAACCTTCATCAAATTCTTACAAGTATATTTAAGGTCTGCTTAAGGGTCGTTATGTATTGCTCACTAATATTGATTCGGTAAGTGGAACAGAATTAAATTTATTGAGGTTTTATACCTATTTGGATTTGAATAATTTAGCTGAACAATACATTTTATAGTCTGTAATAGCTCAAACATACGCACACACACACACCGGCAAAAAAGAGCGTGTGTGCCGAGCACACGTGTCAGAAGTGAAACTTCTTTGGCAAGATTCAAAGATACCAAAATCGTCAACTTACTCCATGACAAGACTGAAATGCCATGTCGCGACCTTGAAATTTTACTTAGAACGCGCTTAAAGAAGTAACACTTTAAAATATAATATAACATCATACAAGACATTATTAACTACCTACATACATCTTAATTTTGTTATAAGGTAATTTAACTCAAAAACATACTAAAATTACAAACAGCAGTAAGAGTAACATAACTCTACCGTTCTTCGCAATCGAACTACTTCCAGATTTACCAGCAATAAACCACCAAAAAAACTCAAGTGATTTCAACTAAAATGAAGACACAAATAAGCAATTAGCGTTGTCAGAATCGATTCCCATAGATACGTAGGCGCCAGCGAACCTGCACCGTCATGTACCTTTGATATTTCGAACATAATTACGTTTCGTAAAACAATATACTTAGCTTTTTGCTTTCGAAACGTGGGGAAGATAGTCTTGTCACCAGCTCATGAGTTCTATCTTTAATAATATGTACTTCTTTATTTGGCCGAGTTTTAAATTATGCCTGTGAATTGCAGTGATATTTTTTGTCTATGGTAACTTTTCGTTTTCATTAAGAATTCTTTTGATCTTAAGAGCTGATGCTTCACTTAATCTGTGACGTAATCTAATTGTTTAATACTTTTTACCAATACTTGCAAAAACTTCATTAAAAAATCTGTAATAAGTACTGTGTTCTGTCATCTGTGTAATATTATTTCTGCAGTATTATTGTCTATGGCAGCTCAAACTAAACAGCTTTATGTTATCTGTATTGAATGAATTTGCAGTATTAATTTTAGCTTCCCCTAGGACACTATCGATTATTTGGATGAACTAGCATTTCTAGATATGATGTGATAGATTTTGACTAGGCAAGATTCGATACACAAGAGGAATGAAATATGTCACTTCTAATATTTTAAGTCATGTATACTGTATAGGGTCTGTTTGATTTTTAAAGAAAGGAAAATCTGGGAAACACAGAATAATTATACAAGATGTGTACCTAAGTGTTATATTTTAGAAGCAATTGACGATAGTGTCATTAGTGTATTTATTTCATACAGAGCTAAGAAGTGACAAAATACTCACTAAGTATAAGTGTTTTAGGCCCAGTGGCTTTTAAGTTGCCATTAGCAGTTACCTATTTATATTAGCAACATAGCATAGTGCATTCTATGAACACCAAAATATTACATGAAATAACACTTAAAATATTTTGCTGCAGTCGGTTAAAATACGTTACACAAAAGCCCAAGGGAGTGATCGCTAGTTTATTATGAAATGACATTGAATTAATCCATAAGGCCACCTTGCGGCTCTCATTAACACAAATGGACTCACGACTCGCTTCACAATAAAAATCGCATTCACACAAAAAATAAACTTGATTAATGATACGGAGGCAGTTTACTACAAGTGTTATAGCGATGGTGGGGATAGCGAGCTGCTTAATTATCGAGCATGTTCGATTAAATGTATGTAACCCAGAATTTTCAGTGTAGCCTAAAAAAGAAAGATGATTTGACAAAAAGCTTGTGTGCGTGTGAAATCACCACGCAATAACCTTAGCAAATTTTCTAAACTTTTGTTAAAAGATATTAAAATGCAAGTTGTTAAAATTTTCGTAGAGTAGAATAAATTGCTATTATAGAGATATCAAAATGTACTAAGGTGACAACAATTTAAACGCTGCCACGCCAAAAAAGGAGATTCTTTTATATTTTTAAAATATAAATAACAAATGAAAGACAACATGAATAAAACGACATATTGTAATTTCGTACTTTCTGTACCTATTAGGTTTTGAAAACACACAAAGTTTTAAACACACTCATTTATATTTAAGCTCATAAAGCTTTAAGTGTAAGCACGAGAGCGGTATTTATTAATCACTAGCTTTCCGCCCGCGGCTTCGCCCGTGTTTTCAAAGAAAAACCCGTTCCCGTAGGATTTCCGGGATAAAACCTATCCTATGTCCTTTCTCGGGTATCAAAATATCTCCATACCAAATTTCACGAAAATTGGTTCAGTAGTTTAGGCGTGATTGAGTAACAGACAGACAGACAGAGTTACTTTCGCATTTATAATATTAGTAACTAGCGGTCCGCCCCGGCTTCGCCCGTGGTACATATTTACGTTTTCTCTACATAAGAACCATCCTGAAGTACGAGGATGGTTCCTGGAGGAGGATGGTTGGATGGAGGATGAATATAATAGAAAAGAATTATCGAAATCGGTTCAGCCGTTCACACGTGATGCCGTGACAACGCGAAACGGGTGCAGACCCGCCGCCTTTTTATAGCTCCCGCCGCGAAGCGCGTCGAACGCGGCAACAGATACACAAAAATAATCCTTATGGCATGTAATTCACGCGCGATGACTTATAGCGTATTTCATGTATAACTTTGGTGTTTCTACACCGATTTACATGATTCTTTTACTATAACCTGACCAGGAGTATGAAGAATAATTGTGCCAAATTTGGTTAAAATCCGTCGTGTAGTTTTTGTTTCTATAACGAATATACAGACAGACAGACAGACAGACAGACAGACAGACAGACAGACAAAAATTTTACTGATTGCATTTTTGGCATCAGTAGCGATCCCTTATCACCCCTTCATAGTTTTTTTTTAAATATATTTCATGTACAGAATTGGCCTCTCTACAGATTTATTATAAGTATAGATATTTGGGAAATTGAACAGTTGAAATAAAAATTAAAAAATTTGGAAAATCCAAAAGTGCACGCCTCATAATTTTTTTTTTAATAATTATTTATTAATTATTATTTTTGTTTATTTAATAACAATTAAACCACATCGAATCAGACCCTGAAAAATGAAAGGGTTCTATTCCTGAGCATACTCAAGCGTAAGAGAAAAAAAAAGACTCGATTAGTAAAGTATTTCGGTCGCTATCGTGTTAACAAGAAAAAGGATCCGCACATACAGACACACGGACGTCCAAGACAGAACTTTTTTAAACTGTTTTTTAACTAGTT
>CAJQZN010038955.1:0-10738 GCA_907164685.1 Colias eurytheme | reverse complement strand
ACGCGACATGCGCTACACAGACCAAAAAGTTTGAGACGATGTAATAAAAGTTTCACTTTAAAAACTTTAAACTGATATCGAAAGTACTTAACCTAATGAGTAAAATGGCCGTAATAAATTTTAAAAATAAGTCAGGTAAAAAAATAAGTCAGTCCTATGTCAGGGAAATATCCGGAAAATGCGTGGAAATGTCCGAAAAAGGCGGGAAAATGCCTGGAAAATCCCTGGAATATGCCTGGAAAATATCCGGAAAATGCGTGAAAATGTCCGAAAAAAGCGTGGGAAAATGTCTGGAAAATGCTCGGAAAATCTCCGGAAAATATCCGGAAAATGCGTGAAAATGTCCGGAAAGAGCGTGGAAAATGCCACTTCAAATTTGCGAAGTAATTAAAGCAGAAAACCAAAAAATAAAAAGAAAGCTAAAATCTTTCATATTAAATGTATATGGGATATTCATATTTCATACTTAGATAATGTATGGGAGGGTTTAAAGATAATTTTTTTGATATTTCTCGATTTATTTTTAAAAATTTATTACGGTCATTTTACTCATTAGGTTAAGTACTTTCGATATCAGTTTAAAGTTTTTTGTTATCTGTAATACTTACGGAAAAATCACCTGTGCACACTTAACGATTACACCCTGTATGTACACTAGACTCGTGGCCTGTATTGTGGGCATCAATACAAAATATAAAGAAACAAACAAAACTAGGCAAGGATGTAAATGAAATGTCAATTTATTAATGTATTAAGAATAAATTGCAATTCATGTATTATTCTTAATGCTTTATTTTATGAGATAAAACTTAAATGAACAAAAAATAAATAAATATCAAAGATAATAGAAGAGAAAAGTATACAGAGATATTATGTCCGTTGAATCTGCTGTGATTGAATGACTAGTGTGTTGAATAAATAATTAATATTTCAGGACAATTTTTCACACACGGCACGATCTGATCCCATAAGCTTTCGCTTGTGTTATGGAAACCAAATGGCTGATAAACATACATACATAATTATTTTAAATAAATTCTTATAATATAGATAATTAACATTCAGTTGAATGACTAGGCCAAACGTTTATTTAACAAGCGTTACTCAACGTCCAATTAGTTAGCAGATTGTAACATCTCTCTCTGAAGTGGATATTTCGCTGTCATTTGGTTGAATCTGCTATTTGATTGAATGACTAGCGACTTGTCCTTAAGTCATTCACTTAATTAATGTCGCCATTCAATGAACGCGCTAGTCATTTAATCAAATAGCAGATTCAACCACATGGCTGTGACTGAAACATTATAATATGGGGTGGAAATTTTCTGTGGAGGAAAAGTATTTAAAAAAACTGCAGATAACAAATTTCGCTGTAAATCCGCTATTTGGAAAAGGAAATAAAACTGCATTTATAGATTTTCGAAAATACGCTTGCCACGTGAATTAAACGAACTGTACATTTTATTGTATCGATCGTAAGAGTCAATTATAAGGATGAAAATATTATGTCTCAAACAAATTTAAAGCTAAATCTATGTAAGTAGAAAGAACTATGATAATAATAAATTATAAATTAACAACTTTACCAATACTCAGATTTCAAAGCTTAGTTCAATGAATAATTACCTGAATTGATTTCTCTTAGTGTTAAGTCCTAATCATTTAGTGGGTAATTGCCGCACCTAGTTATAAATTATCTTAACAAAACTTGTTCCTTTCGTGACTAGAAAGTTTTCCTGGAAAGTTTGTATTGTAACCCAGTGAAAGTTACAGATAAAGAGACAGTTTAAGTGGTCAAGTATGCGTTCATGGAAAAAATAGAACCTATCATATCCTAATAGCATTTTGAACGCGAAAGTTAGTGAGAATGTATGGATATTAGATATTTATGAAATTTAACACATTTAACTAACAATAGATTCATAGCAATTCATAGCAAAAACGATTTTATATGAATAAATTAATGAAAATTATTAATTAAAACGAAATATAACAAACACATTGAACTCAAAAAGTACGTATGAAGAATATTCTATCGCTGAATCGATAAAGTGGAAGAAAATATTTTACGTAAATTTTTCTTCAATCTGTTCCAGTTCAAAATTAAGTTTTTTACACAGAAGAAACTCAATAGCTTCTTTCCTCTTTAAACTTTTCTATATTATTTAGATAGGTACATACCTAGGTATATACAGCACTCGTTCCGCTACCACGAAGCCGACAGTCACCAGTAAATTGGAAGCAGGTAGGTATGGGATCACCAACAAAAGCAATCCTACCACTGCCGGCGTGTGCCGTTGTAACTGAAATAGATAAATTCTTTGTTTTACAGGAGTATTTTTTTTATTTATTTTATTTTAAACTGTAAAATAATTATGGACTATTCATCATTGAAAAAATTGCATGTGAAAAGCTTTCGTTCTTAAAATAATAATTATAGATCGTTTATATTTCATAGGTGAGTACCTAAGTAAACAGAATAAAAATAATTGAAATTTAATTCGTTGTTAACAAAATCAGAGTAAATTTATTTAAAGGACACTAGAATTACTTAACATACCTACATCAAAAAATGAAATAATACACGACATTATGAAGCGTGCAATGCAACACACACACACACAGCTACATGCCATGTTATAAAAACGTGTACCAATAAAGATGTCTTTATTGGTACCACATAATTAGTCATAAAATTTACACACACACACGCACACACACTCACCTCCAAGTCCATAACGCATCTATACGTCAAAGCAACGAGCGCCAACAACGCGGCGCCGGTCAACAGATTCCTCGCGTCCCACAAACTGGTGACAAGCGGGATGGAGCCCATCTGCCAGTCGTGGCTGAGCGTCCAGGGGCAGAGGAGCAGCCACCAGTTGAAAGCCGCAAGATAGCAGAACGTCATGAGTCTGGAAACAGCGGCTTTCTTTACACGCTTTTTATTAGCTTCACCTGTATGTTTGTTTGTAACCGACTTCTTTGGGCACGATTTTGACCCACTTTAAACGGCCAGATTTCGTTCAAACTTTGTAGATTTATTGAGGACCGATGACAATACACTAATTTGATAAAGCGTGTTTTTTAGTTTTTTTAAGCTATTAAACACTTGACCGTAATTTGAAGCTTACTTATTGAGAAGGTACCTAGCTTTTTCCGCCTATTTTCCCTCTCTTTCTCGTTGTATATATGCTATCTCTCTCGCACACGGCACACCTCCCACCAGGTGGCGCGGCCGGCGCACGATAATGTGCAGGCGCTTGATCTTCTTCATTGGCGTCTAGCTTCCGCCGCGAGAAGGTTGTCTACAAGACTACAACCTTGGTGCTATTAAGTATTAAGTATTGCTTAAAGCAAGTGCTAAAAGTGTTAAAAAGTGTATCCCGTCGGATCGGTACAGTGAGTTATTTTTACATCTATTCTAATAATATTTTACTTAAAAATGAGTAAAAATCTTTAAAGTCAACGGTATAATCGTTGGACTTTATTTAAAATGCTGAGGTTTTTAATGAATCCTTCAGCAATAGTTTATTTTTCAATATGCTTAAATACTTAATAGCATGAATAAAGATATTTAAAATTAACGATACAACCGTTACATTTTACTTGAAATAGTAACTTTTCTTTTGAAATATTTCATTATGCAATATGTACTAATTAATATTTGAATTTTTAATACTGTGAGTAGGGTTGCCAACCGTACTATAATATATAGTATTGTACTATATTTCGGGTCTGCGTACTATATACTGTTGAAAACATATATAGTACGCAAAAATACTATATTTTGAACACCGACAAATGTTACAAACAAATCATTCATAAAAAAAAATAAGAACGCGCCTTTTAATTGTTAAGATGGCTAAGTCATATAACCTACTAGCTGCTCCGCGCGGTTTCACCCCCGTGGCTCCACCCCTGTTGATCGTAGCGTGATGATATATAGCCTATAACCTTCCTCGATAAATGGGCTATCTAACACCGAAAGAATTTTTCAAATCGGACCAGCAGTTCCCGAGATTAGCGCGGTCAAACAAACAAACAAACAAACAAACTCTTCAGCTTTATAATATTATTACTAGCGACCCGCCCCGGCTTCGCAAGGGTGCAATGCTGATACTAAATACACTACAGAAAAACTGTGAGCGTTGTATATAAAAATTACAAACATAGCGGCCCGCTCCGGCTTCACACTGGTATAAAATATAGTATAGCCGGGCGGCCGGCCGGTACCGCCGCAATCGCTACGTCTCGCAATATTTAAATCTGTAATATCTTCGAAAATATTCACTTAAATCATACGGTGTAAAGGGCCATATAGATCTATATTAAATGAACAATGTATTCAAGGTATTTAATTATTGGTTAAGGATTAATGCTGTATTGGTTAAAATCGCTTCGAAAATTAGCCATAATTTGTCGTAAAAAGTAAATAACAAAAAAAGTTATTGTGGGATATCCATAAGAGATAGACATATACCATCGCGGACTTTTCTGTAGACCTTTTCAATGTGTATAATACTTAGTACATTATTTTGATAAAACTCGTAGGGTTCAGCCTGCGTTTGCAATGTAAGCGGAAAAAATGTAATTTTTTACTACATCATATTAGAAATCTCGAAAATAACAGTACTTCTCCACTATTTAATGGATGTTATTATACATATAAACCTTCCTCTTGAATCACTCTTTCTATTAAAAAAAACCGCATCAAAATCCGTTGCGTAGTTTTAAAGATTTAAGCGTACAAAGGGACATAGGGACAGGGAAAGCGACTTTGTTTTATACTAAGTAGTGAAGGATTGCACATATACCAGTGGCGAGAAGAATGAAACAGAAGTAGTGTATCATTAGTAAAAAATGAGCTTTTGATTTATATTAATTTAAAAATTGAATGTGACAAAGCTTGACACTTTTATCTACACTAATATTATAAAGAAAAAAACTTTGTTTGTTTGATTGTAATGAAAAGGCTCATAAACTACTGGACCGATTTTAAAAATTCTTTCACCATTCGAAAGCTACATTATCCACGAGTAATATAGGATAGGTTTTATTCCGGAAATTCCACGGAAACGGGATCTATGCGAGTTTCTCTTCGAAACCGCGGGCGGAGCCGCCGGCGGAAAGCTAGTTTTAAACAAAAAGCTGTTAGTTCTAAAAAATATAGTTTTTATAAAAATAAATAACATATATATTTTTTTTTTTTTTTGTTTTTCCCGTAAATACTATATTTTTTTTAAATGTACTATATTTTTTACACCTCATTTTGGAAAATACTATATTTTGATGATGAAGTGTTGGCAACCCTAACTGTGAGTAAAGCTATTTTAACGGTGTTACCGTTCGGCTTTACTCGAATCGTTAATATTACTTTTGTGATTATTTGATATGATATATCAAATACCCTCTCTTGTATATAGATATTTTTAATATTTTATTTCATTTTTAATAATGTGTTTTTATTACAAGGGTACAAGTGAATTTTTCGTGGAAAAATTACAATTAATACTTAGTATGGATATGAGCCAACTCAAAGCTTTACAGGCATACAATCCATTGCTACGACTTTATTACATTGTCGTTATCGCTAGGAACGGTTCGGAATTCCTATCATAGTTTATTACTAAAAATTATCGAACGAGATGAGTCAGCTCCAAGAAGTCACGACATGTCAGAACACGTTGTGATATTATTTTATAAATCGTACGGGAGTTACCGCTCAACTGAATAATGATGGAATTCGCTCATGTATAGTAGATACGTACCATGAATGTTCCACACATTCAAAACTATCCGTAGTCTATACGTGTCCTTTTATGAGTATTATTCTGATCCGTTTTTATGTGAAAATAGACATATTACACACGGCTAATTTGATTGAAAATTACGTTTCCTATGTTCAAATGATGCAACTTTTTTGTTAAAACGAGTAAGTACCAAAAATTTTACAATTAAATTCTTTGGTTTACTGAACTTGTGCTGAAAGGGTTATCGTATAATAATTATCGAGATATCTTAATATAATTAATTAGATTTAGATACACTTATTTCAAAGGATTTACAATTCACTTCTAACGTTTTAGAATAATATTATAAACTTGTACACCTTGACAAAAAGTAAAAAATTGCGGGTGAGTGGAGATTATTTTGTGCAATTAAATATTATAACGTCCTACGACGGTATGGTTGCGTTCGTAAGGAATGTTAACGGGTATAAAGCAACTAAATGTTACATCGATTGCATGAACAAAAATAAATATGAATCGAAGTTCATTTTAAAATTTAGTGAATTGATTTGAATTATGAATTTATTAAATGTCGCTAACATTGGAAAATAAGTTAAAGGACCTTGTTAATTGCTATATTATTTAAATGATTATTTACTGCTATTTTTATATTAGCACTAAGGTGTATTCTTGCTCGAAGCAGAATACATAAATGTGGCCACTACTCCTCGCAGGGGTTAGCCAGGTCAAATTCACCCTCGCAGGGTGTCTCTTAAGCATTTTTTGGCAGGCCCTACTTATTTCTAGTTACAAACATCCCTCGCGCAGCTGTCGCTCGCAGGGAAATGGTGCAAATATATATCGGCCCTCGCGGGGCTTTGATTACAATCGTCCCTCACGGAAAAGATGGTGCGAATATATATCAGCCCTCGCGGGGCTTTGATTACAACCGTCCCTCATGGAGAAATGGTGCAAATATATATCAGCCCTCGCGGGGCTTTGATTACAACAGTACCTCACGGAGACATGGTGCAAATATATATCAGCCTTCGCGGGGCTTTGATAACAACCGTCCCCACGGGGAAATGGTGCAAATATATATCAGCCCTCGCGGGGCTTTAATGGCGATTGGTGCAAATATACAAAGGATTGATCATTAAAATGATCATAGATATTTGCTTTTGTCAACGAGGACCCACGAAAGAAGTTTTGGATATGACCGTATCGGATCTTCACTCTTCTAAGGTAGGTAGAAAAAGGTTTTGAAATCTACTTCACAGTGGGCAGTATAGTAAATGACCTAATAAAATACAATAAAGGTTAGATACGTCAAATAATGGGCGCATGAAATTGATACTTCGTATCCTAAAAGTTTACGCTTCAGGAATCAGGAAACCACCATTGGTTTACCAATTATGGAAATTGGAATTGAACAAATTGTATTTACCAATGCAAAGCCTAATCACAACAAAGGAAGGCGAGTCGGATCAAATATCATCTCGCAGATGATTTGTGGCGGTGGTTTCGAGGATTGTCACCAAGCCTTGTGTCAACGGTATGTTTGGTATCGTAATTAAATGGCACTAGCCGACCAATTTTCATATACAAACATCGGAAGAGATTTTTTAATCGCAAAGCGATTGAATGTAACAAATGACGATTGATTACGTATAGTTGACCTCTCATAGGCCTATTTTAGTTGCCCGGTCTTGTAGGCAATTTATTTGACTCGTTTTTCAACCCATTTGACCTCATTATTGCACCCATGAGATTTTTCTTCGGGGCTCAAACAATAAATCGCTGAGGGATTAGGATAATCGTTTGTTAGACAAGTTTTTTGTCATCCCACCAGGATTATTATATTGTATAATAAAGTTATATACAACTATTAACGTAAAACGTTTAAGTACTCAACGAATGCTGAGAATACTGACTGTTGAGTTACATAGGATAGAGGATAAATAACGGAAAGTCAATCTTTCCAAACAAAAGCCTCTTATTATTAGATATTACTTGGAACCCCTACCCTTAACGAGAAAGCTCTGCCAAATGACTTCTCATTTCTTTGCTTTGAGGGGGGGGGGGCAATAAATGAAATGTACAGGCTATACGGCTTTTAAAATATAAGTCTGGTAATCGAACTAAACTTTGCTGGTTTAGTTCTTGCTATATCGCTATCCGTGCCTGCTTCTCGTGTTTACGGGTGAATTAAGTTTATCAATAGTCATAAATGCAATGCTATTCAGAGGATATACTGCATTTAAAACATGACAAAGTCTGGTAAGCGAACTAAACTTTGCTAGTTTAGTTCTTGCTATATCGCTGTCCGTGGCTGCCTCGCGTGTTTACGGATGAATAAAGTAATGTCCTGTCTTCGCATCCACAGCTAACTGTCCTATACTGTCATAATCTTAACACAGATTCATTCGACATAGCTCCCCACGAGCTCAGTTCTTCATTTTTGCACTCGCACAACTGTGGACAACACAAGAGCAATGCCTCCATTGGTAGCAGTCACAATCAAGGGATAACTAACCTTAGGCTAGCCATATTACGGATGTTGGAACAACCGACTATATTCAGGGCAATTTTCTTTGTTCAGTGTAACGTTTAGACTGTCGTAGCATTCCTACGGAACAAAGATGGGATCAGATCTGCATCCTTAATGCAGTTAATCGAAAGGAGATACTTTCAGACGACGATAGTATTCAAAACCCACCATATTCCTTAACATAATAATGCATAGTTAAGCTTATAATCTCTCTTGCCATTATGTCAGTTAGAGACCTGAACGACGCGATAGAGTACCGCTATTTCAGTAGTAGTAACACCTAGAAGGGTGAAGGTATTTTGGAAAGCGGAACTGAAGGCCCGGTCAGCAGCATCAGCCACCTAATAGACAGTGTTCAGTGCTGCACCACTATAATCTGCAAAATGACTCTGACGGTATGAAAATGTGGAGTACATTTTCAAAATATCAAATGATATAGTTGGAATAAAAATCCTATTTGCCTCCGTCTATCCAAAAGACATACGGAGTAGCTAGTAGCAGTTGGTTGAATTAGAATAAAGTAACTATAGTTAAAATCCTTTGTTACTGACTGGATAAATTTGGCTCTTTTCCTATCTGACGTTCATATAGCTGTTGACTGCCTAGTGTTGTGCACAAACACTATTATTATAAACTAGCGGTCCGCCCCGGCTTCGCTCGTGGTACTTACGTTTTCTCTACATAAAAACCATCCTCGTACTTCAAGGAATATAAAAAGAATTATCGAAATCGGTTCAGCCGTTCTCGAGTTATGCGCTTACCAACACATTTTGCGATTCATTTTTATATAAGTATAAGAATAAGAAGATAAGTCACGTTATGTAGTCCCGAGGCTTTCGGTATATAAGTTCTGATGTAAATCATAATTATATCTTAAAACCGAATTGATTAAAAGTAACGTACTTGGCTGTAGTAATTGCAGTTTTGGGACACAGATAAGCTCCTTATCATTTTAGTCTCTTAAGTTCAGTATATTTGTTTCCAGTACAGAGTTTATGACCTATCAGTTTTAAATAAATAATTCATGCATTGTACTGAAAGTACTAGCCATGTTTAGATTATGATTGGTGGCGTTGGCTCTAAACATTAATAGATACCGCACGGTTTGGTTGGATGTTAAAAATCTGTATTATAATTAAAACCGTTTACCTGTTTTGATATTTTATTGCCTTATTCAAGGGGTGACCTTTTAAATTTATTTCTGACCCCAAAAGTAAGGACCAAGTTCTCTTCTTGTCCGCTTGTAGCAGGTTGGGTTAAAACTGTGTGAGTTGAGACAGGTGGTAATTCTATGTTAAGATGATTCAATTGTGCTTCTACAGAGTTCTAATTGAATAAATAAAGGTTTGAGTTTGAGGTATTTTTGCCTCGTCGGGATCAGCTGTTGCTTCATTTTGTAAGTAACATCTAAATGCGTAATTGAAAGTCGTTACTGGCGCTTTCGCAGATTTACGCTAAAGATAGTGAAAATTGTAGTAACTTTAACTTTTCAAGCCCAAAAGGTTAACTAAGGTACGCTTGAACCAATCTCATAAGTTCTAATACTTTTAATTATTATGATTAACTTTTTGGTTCTTATTTGATTAACTTTTCATCTGGGATTGTTAATATAAATAATATAAAAATTTGTGTGATTTATTGGTATACTATCTGCACACCTTACTCTTTCAAATAAAGAAATAAGTAATTACTTATGTACCTATTCAAATTCACATTGGCGTCCATATATTGTACACCAGGTGGGTAACAAACAGGTCTCAATAAGTAAGCTTCAAATTACGGTCAAGTGTTTAATAGCTGTGTTTTACCTGAAAATAAAACACATATTAAATACTTACCTATATTTGAAGCTTACACTTAACGTCCACCTGTTGAGGATTTCGACTCAATGAAGAAGATCAAGCGCCTGCACATTATCGTGCGCCGGCCGCGCCACCTGGTGGGAGGTGTGCCGTGTGCGAGAGAGATAGCATATATACAACGAGAAAGAGAGGGAAAATAGGCGGAAAAAGCTAGGTACCTTCTCAATAAGTAAGCTTCAAATATAGGTAAGTATTTAATATGTGTTTTATTTTCAGGTAAAACACAGCTATTATTTATTTAAGGACAATAGTAATAATATTGTATGTTACATAGAAACAGTTACATCACCGCCAGAGAAATACAAATATAACAGCATTATCATTATATAGTAGGTAAAGTAGTGAATATTTTCGTTCTTATTAAAATGCTAAGAATAATCCTGTTACAATTTACACGCTGTCTAAATATTATATTAGTTAAGAAAATAAAATTATTATCAGGTGTAAGTATTAGCTATCACCGCTCGTTATAATTTTTGTCCTTTCGGTTAATAGCTTCGGTCGTAACAAATAATTTGTTACAAATTAAACGTAAATCTTATATAATAAGGTTGGGTCGCCTAAGATCGGATGTGACATAAGATCGGATGCAT
>CAJQZN010038954.1:2595-13977 GCA_907164685.1 Colias eurytheme | reverse complement strand
TTTATTCATATGTACATTCAAAATAATTGCGATTATTAAATCTGATGTAATTATTTGTTCATAAATATATAATTACAGACATTGCACTAAATATTACTTACGTGGACACTTTATTTTTGGATGTTCTTAATTGTATATTATAACATTTAACTAAGTAATGCATTCGCATTGGGATGTACAATCTGATTAGAAAATAATGAGGACAACATATACATAGCTTTGATTTTAATTCAACAGATACAATTAATACAATCTTTCTGAAATATTGTTTCCTTCTGGGATTTCAATGTAGATTTATATCCGTAAACCGAACAGTTTGTGCGCGCCATAATAGAATATGTAAGTACCTATGTATAATAAAATTATTACACAAAAAATACGACTGCGTCATCCTTTCGCGCTAGGTAAAGCGAACTAAGCGTGTTTGCTTTACGCGGCCCGCGTCGCCCGACCCCCGCCAGTTCCCCTCCGTTTCTCTGCACAAGTACATTCGTCGCACTACTGTAGGAAATAATGGTAATACTGTGATATTGTCTCTATTTAAATTCAATTGTTTGAAAATTGTGAGTAATATAGGTATGAAGGTATGTAAATTTTCATGAAAATGCCCTCGACAATTAATTTTAAAGAGGACTGTAGTACATAGGTACCTATCATGTGATATAGTCTACTCAAATTAAATATAATAAGTTGGTAGGAATTTAATATTTATATTATGGTTAAACGAATTTTCTATAGATACCTTTCACTTGATATCGGCAGCGATTTTCGTATCCTGTTTTAAATAATTTCCTTTACCTAATCATGTCATTGTGCCAAAAAAACGTGTAAAAGTTAGCATTTAAATATTAAGAAAGCTTTTCGTACTTGTAACTAAGTATATCATATTGTAATATGTTACATTTACCTAAACACCTAAGTCAGACTAGGGTCTGTTTTTCTAGGCTTGTTATATAAAAGTCTTCCAAATTATGAGCTACTAACTATGCTGCACGGTATCATACGCAGGCAAAACAAGTATTTCTATAGCTTTTGTGGTATATTTGTACACTTCTTGTACATAAGCTTTGGTTAATTTTGCTTTAATGGTTAAGCTTTAGTGGTTTTTCATAAAACAGTAATAAACACATTCCATACGTCTAATTGACAATCAGTTCTTACAAAATTTTTCGTATAAAATTATTAGATTACCTTATTCAACAAAGCTAAAGACTTGTGTCTGACGAACCTGATTATAAGACAGTGTTAAATCAGTAGGCACTACTATCACTTTGTTTATATATGCTTGAATTTAAACAGAAAAAAGGGAGTGATCCGGCGCAGCCACTTACCAACACCCGTAGCTTTGGTTGGCTCTCAAAGTTATTCGTATCGTGAACCGTGATAAACGCATGCGTTAGTTCGCTCGGCAGATATTTACGATTATATCATTAAATAAAAAGCTATTTTTCATTTGAATGTTGGATTTACACGATAACAATGAAGCTTTGGATGCTAATATTATGCGGTAAGTACCATTTTAAAATAATTTATTTAGTTATTTATAAAAGTTTCAAAAATGCTTAGGTATAATTAATATTTATTAAATAGAATGGGATTTTTTTAATAAGTGGAGTAACTGAAATATGACTTCAATCTTAAAGTCCTTGCAATTAACTATCAATTAAAATTCCGGCAATCAAAATAAAGATATCGATTTCAGTAGTCATGCTACATGGTTTACTAATTACGAATGGTAGCGATCAAAATCTCAGTTTAATTTCAACAAATATTATTCCTTTCTACACTGACCTCAAATAATATAATGGTTTAGGAATCAACAACACAATAAGCCCAAGTCCAATGTCAGATCACGTAATGCAAAAATTAAGATAAGCCGTAGGTAGGTAATAATGAAATCTTTTAACATGCCTGAAAGAAATTAATAGATAAAAATTATATAGGTATTTACTGAACTCCCTTGAAAGTATAAAGTGTTGATGTTTAATTTAAATAAATTATATTTTGGGCTCAAACACCTTGAGGATTTTTGATTGACAAATCTTTGCAAAAAATATATCACAACTTTATGGAGACTATCAATTAGTTAATTTGTTACTATTATTATAACATAATACTTAATTGCAATATCTAATTGTGCCTAACCTTGTACCAGATTTCTTTTTATCGCACACTGCGTCTTGTTTCTTTTTACTCTAAAAAATATAATAACTCGAAACAATTTTTTTTACATGGGTTAATGTATAAATTTACTTCGGTAAAATTTTTGGTATCCAACTAGTTTAATACCAGGAAGGAATACAATATAAGGAATAATATAATTATATTAGTTACCTATTAGTTAAAAGTAAGATTCAAGAATAACATATTAAAACCTTCAAAACTCTACATATGACTGATTTGTAGAGAATCGTAATTAATATATATAAATTGGAACTTGAATAAACTCATGATAAGATCTCTTTTCACTCTTTATCGAAGTCGAATTCTTTGATGAGGTGCCAAAAATAATAAGGGTATTATTAAAAAAAATAACTGTTTTCAAAATATAATATTTGCACAACCATATAACATATCTTCTACAAATTACAAATTTTATGAATTACCAAACCGTATCGATGCACGTATAATCAAAGTTAGAGGCTAGAGCAATTAACGCACCGATCCACTTGCTCTCCGCGCGTATATTACGGCATTCATTACGTTAGATTAACACAATAAAATCGTAACGTTTGATATGTTATCCAATCTGATTAGTGATCATTGTATGTTGAAATAAAATCACTTCATACATTTACCTGTGTCAATATATTATTATTGATCGTTTTAGATGAACAGTTAATGCGAATAACGCAATGAATTATATAATTCAGATGATTCGTACATAAGTGTGTAATGTGTACTATATTTTTTATGATTGTTTTTCCACTCTACCTAAGAAACACATACCTACCTAACGACTCTACAGTAATTACTTGTGATCAGTACTTTATAACCAATTTAAGTACTTACTTTGGATTTTAGTTGTGCAAATTTTTTTATATAACAATTTTAAAGGTACCTACATAACGCGTAATAATTAACAGGCGATGGACATTGATGTATCGTTAGGCACGCATGCACTTTCACTGATGACAGCAATATGCGACCCCGGCAACCTTCGGCGATGACCATCGACCAGTTTATTACGATGTGCAACACAGTTTGTCGCACGTGGTATATGAAACTTGGATGGGAGAGATGTTGATTATCCATGAATAGTAGAAACATAGAAATTATTTTGTGACAAAATTACATCATATCCCTACCAGTAGATATTTAAGAAAAAGTCTATAACTAGAATAATTTAGAATGTTTTAATCTAGAACAAATAAAAGTAAATACAATTTAACATGTAAATATCTGAATCACAGTCAGTGCAACTTGCATAAACATTCGGTATGTGCCTTACAACACCCTTCGTGGCTGCACTAGTTGCATTAATGTTAACGTTTTGAGTAATTTACATCAAGTTCTTCATAAATAAATCCAATTCATATTGATACTCCGGTTTCTAGAATGTAGCTTTTTAAGGGATGTAGTTTAATTTTTGGTCATCTTAATTGGAATCTCATGAATTTGATATCCGTTCCAAGTTGTAGGGTGATTGATACTCCTATGGTTATATTGTATATATTTAGTAAGTAATTGGAATTTTATTGGTCATGTGAATAACATAATTAGTAATTACATTTTTGGCATCTACAAACTTAACTTCAAGTTTACCATTAGTGTTGGAAAAATCGTTCATAAAAAAGTATTATAAAATTTTGTTATGCAAGTACCAACACAATTACTATACACTATTAGATACTTACACAATCTATATACATACCTATATAAAAGAAAGTCGTGTTAGTTACTCCACTTATAACTCAACCGATTTAGCTGAAAATTGGCAGGGAGGTAGTTTAGAGCCAGGAGAAGGACATAGGATACTAAATATATATACCACTGTCGAAGCCGGGGCGGACCACTAGTTATGAATAAATAATGTATTATTAGATATTATGTTAAAACAGGCAAGATCAATGTTAATTTAAGGTTCCAAGAATAAAATTTTCTCCAAAAATACATAATTTGCATATTTGATATTAAGTATCTGACAGGAAGCCAGTCTAAATTCGGTAATCGAGAAAGTTTTAATAGTAATTATTATTTTATCATCCGGTATAACATATAACTATGTTAGTGATAGCTTTGCATCTTTTTCTTGGTCTTCCTGCACTCTCACCGACTTCCATAAGACAGCTAAACTCGTTCTAATAGTTTCACTGCTCTTGAAATAAAATATGTAATGTCAATGGCTTATTGCTTCTTGGAAACTTGTGTGTGGAACTCTGAGGTGGAACTAGTAAAAGTCGCTCACCTAATGTCATATTAACTATTTGCCACTAGCTTACACTTGGACTCTACGAAGTTGATAAAAATATAAACATATGCTATGAATTGATACCTATTCAATGAAAAAGTCTTTATCACACATAATATGTAGTGTACCTGCCTATTTGTGATTCATATATTTTTGAAAATAGATTCAGTAGCTGTTGAGAATCTATTAAATAATACAAACTCCTTTTTATCAATTTTGTTATATAAAATATACCTGAATTCTTTGTTGACGTGAAGGTTAAAAAAATATAAGCAAAATAATTTAATTGAATCATTTTACTAAGTTTTTAAATGCATTACGATTCACGAACATTTTTTCTACTTTAATGTTTGAATATACCTAAGTATAATTGGTGTATAGCCATATTTAATTGTTCAAAGTAAATACTGTGGTCAGAGTGATGTATAATTTACTTCCTGGTCACGTTGCAAGTATTTCAGTCTGAAAGTGAAGGTCAAAAAGCTGATTGTATCGCTGCTAATATAGTTTACTACATTTTTGTGCAACTTAAAGTATTAAATTATTCATAAAAAAATCTATAACTAATTAGTTACGAATGTTTATGAAAATAAGATTTGTAAATACATTAATAACCTCTTAATTACCACTTAATCTATTGACATATAATATCAAATTTATACCAAAAAAGCAATCATTGCAAAAAATATGGCGATTTCTCAACATAAATTTAAGTTACATTATGTACAAGAAGTCCGCAGTTGTCGGTATGTTTATTGGGCACACTAGACTTGGGTTCATAAAAAGCGTGTTATCGCAGACCAAGTTTCAGTTTCCTCTCAATGCTTCGTATTGGCCGGTTTTTGCGGAGTTCATGCATATGCAACAGGCCGCATGTGCAACATAAACAGTTGCTGTCCTCGAATGCACGATGCCTTTTCTGGTTATTACTCTCAATGAAATTTTAACTCATATATCAATTGCGTGAGTAATTAATTGGGTAGGCTGCACATACTGCATATAGTCCGTAATATCCTTGTAGGACCACTTTTATTATTTAATACTCTGTACATTTTTTTATTCAATAGCGTAACGTAAGATTTGATAAGAAGGTAAATTAGTTATGAGTTGACTGGTTACAAAGAATTTAAATGATTTATAACATTCTTCCTAGATACTAGATAGTATTGATTATGACAAGTTGTTGTCGCAATAACATAATCTAATTGAGAAATCATCTAGGAACATTTGGAATTTCGTATGCTAATTATTATTGCGAAACGTAATTTTTCTACTGATAAACTTTGGTGGGAAAGTAGACAAGATATCTTAAAGTATTTTATATATAACAAAATTGATAAAAAGTTGAATAAAGTTTTCAAACAGTTCCTACCAAAGTGTAACTTGTAAGTAGGTAGGTACCTACTAGCTATACTTAGATACCAAAAAGAAGTTCTTAAACATTTCATACGTATTATTGCCGTGTAAATATGGCCTTGTAAAGGTTGCTATTATCCGGTTACTTTTATTCTCTAAATATGCAGACTATTGTCCATTTAGCGGGGTAGAAAAGTTTTTAACTATCAGGTTTTTGTTCTACACATAAAACATTTGAATTCTCTTTATAGGCAGCAATCAATTATTATGTACTAGCTTAACGCCCGCATTTTCAAAGAAAAAACCGAATAGTTCCTGTTCCCGTGGGATTTTCGGGATAAAACCTATCCAAGTTACCCTCTATATGTGTGCTAAATTTCATTGTAATCGGTTCGGTAGTTTTTTCCTACACACACACACACACATCCTCACAAACTTTCGCATTTATAATGTTAGAAAGATAGGATAGGTAAGTTCAATAACTTAGGTCTGTAAGTATATACCAAGACCAAAGTACTAGTTTTGATAGAACTTTCTTAGTGTTATATCTTCGATCGAAAGTATGTTATTACAATAATTCTCTCGTCGTAAGATAAGTATTATGTTCTTGAATATAATTGGTTTACACAGGAGTGTTACAACAGTTGTTTTTAAATTGTCTTATTGATTAAAATTAAATTACTTATATCTAGTTGTGTAAATAAAACGAGTAAAGTTGCGTTTACATTTACATTACAATTTAAATAAATTAATGTTTCACAATATTTTCAATCTTATTCACGTTATTGTGACTATTAGATATATTAATTTATGTATCACGCAATCAAAAAGGTATGCTTAATAGATTGGAAAAGTTTGTTTTTAAACATCGTTATTTTTATCCAAAAGAGGCAGATGTTTGACCGTTATCTCGCAGTGATGCGATCATAGTTTGCGCACGGCCGCGGCGGCCTAGAAGAAACTCCTATTAGTATTCACTAAATTTGAATTCAACTAAATAAGCGCAGAGCTGAATAGAGAAACATAAAAAAGTATATTCAAATAATACTACGTCTACACCATATTTAAGACAACACGCATATATTTTATTGTGCTGCGCAGTAGATAGGTAAAGATCGTTTAAATTGTCCTAAACGCGCTAGCGCTCCCACGGTGTACTACAATGTCATGTCAACTGTACCTAGATATTCACCTTGCTTGTGAACAATACGTAGATAACTTAATAATCACACAAAGATAATAAGCATTTTATGCGACTAGAGGCATTGAATTCTTGTATAGAGAAGTTAAATATCATTCTACGGTATAATTGATATCAAATAACTTATCAATTACATATTATACCTACATAAAATACCACACAGTACACAATACAATAGTGTCAATACAGAGCTTCAATAATGCAGTTATAACTTTTATAGTGCTTTTAAATAGTAAGATGTGAAATTACAACCTTACCTTTCACATTTTATATTTATGTAGAATTTAGAGCTATCAGCTAATTATAGAGTGTGAAGAATATTCTTATTAGTTCTGCCTGCATATAGGAGATTTATCACATTATGAAATATGCTACCGACGTAGTATTGAATGAACTAGGTGTTCACTACTCTATCAAGAAATTTTGTATAATAATACAAATGTAACACCTAATTTAAAAATATAAAGATTGGGTTTTAAACTTCAATCAATATTATAATTTGCTAGCTCCGGCAGCGGCTTCGCCTGCATATAAATTATAGGTACCTATAGCAAATTTAGCCTCCTGGAATTACTTACAGTAAATATCCAATAGACATAGAGTAAGAATTTTTGAAATTGGTCCAGTATTTACTGATATTGACAAGCCAACGAACAAACTCTGCCGCTTTGTATTAATAAGTACCTATAGATTACCTCTGTGGATTACCTACATTCATAACTCTCATCTTTGGATTCAATTGAACAAAATTTCATCAAAAATCCGCCTTTAAAATTGATATTCACCATGTATAAATAAACTTCTATTTTTAGTATTAACCAAAAAAAATAGTTGCGTCATGGACCTCCGTAGTGGACTAAACTAGTTAGTCTCATGTAATGTGTATCAGATAAAGGCAGAACCACAGAACGGACATTTTCTCGGCGACAGTCACGCTGACCCACTTGCCGGTTGCAACAGCGCCACCAAGCTTGACGACAGCTTGCCGCTCTCCTGGGTCCCTCCCTTGACAATTATTTACTACTGTTGTAAAATTTTAGGCGATAAATTGCCACGATTACATACTTCACCTTGTTTACGTATCTGTAATTAAAAATATATAATATAGTTGTTACATAAGGCGTAAGTAACTCGAATAATGCGTACCTATTATTAAAATTATGTATTACCTATGTTTATATTTAAGTACATAACTACATTTTTCCGAGGTGTAATGGGATACCTATTTAATTAATTATATATACCAATGTTTCCCGTCTCGCTGTGTTGATGCTCTCCAGCTGCAACAACTGATTTTATTAAAAGTTGCTATGAGTTTCTTATTCATATGAAAACATTTTATAAAATTATTTATTAAGATACAGAGGGCCTAATACTTCTATCTTGATCTCTCTCAGATAAAATGTATGCCCGATTTCATATGACTTATAATAAACAATAATAAAGAAAGTATCCATTCTTTCACATGTTATTGTTTTGTCTTACGCAGCTTGAAGATAATTATTATATTACTGTACTAGGAAAGTCTCATGGATCAAACTTACCAATACGTTAGCGCGTTAATGTTATGCATGAGAAATTTCACGATAAAACGATTTGATGCTTCAAGAATTCTATCGATTCTATTGTAAACAAATACGCTGTTGCAATGTATATGCAAAAAATAATTTGGAAAATCCAAAAGTGCACGCCTCATAATTTTTTTTAATAAATATATATTAATTATTATTTTTGTTTATTTAATAACAATTAAACCACATCGAATCAGACCCTGAAAAATGAAAGGGTTCTATTCCTGAGCATACTCAAGCGTAAGAGAAAAAAAAAATACTCGATTAGTAGCTGTGTTTTACCTGAAAATAAAACACATATTAAATACTTACCTATATTTGAAGCTTACTTCATTGAGAAGGTACCTAGCTTTTTCCGCCTATTTTGCCCTCTCTTTCCGTTGTATATATGCTATCTCTCTCGCACACCTCTCCACCAGGTGGCGGGGCGCACGATAATGTGCGGGCGCTGGATGTTTTTTCATTGAGTCGAAATCCACAACAGGTGGACGTTAAGTGTAAGCTTCAAATATAGGTAAGTATTTAATATGTGTTTTATTTTCAGGTAAAACACAGCTATTAAACACTTGACCGTAATTTGAAGCTTACTTCATTGAGACCTGTTTGTTACCCACCTGGTGTACAATGTGACGCCAATGTGAATTTGAATACATAAGTAATTACTTATTTCTTTATTTGAAAGAGTAAGGTGTGCAGATAGTATACCTACTAATAAATCACACAAATTTTTATTTTATATAATATATTAACAATCCCAGATGAAAAGTTAATCAAATAAGAACCAAAAAGTTAATCATAATGATTAAAAGTATTAGAACTTATGAGATTGGTTCAAGCGTACCTTAGTTAACCTTTTTGAAAAGTTAAAGTTACTACAATTTCCACTATCTTTAGCGTAAATCTGCGAAAGCGCCAGTAACGACTTTCAATTACGCATTTAGATGTTACTTACAAAATGAAGCAACAGCTGATCCCGACGAGGCAAAAATACCTCAAACTCAAACCTTTATTTATTCAATTAGAACTCTGCAGAAGCATCATTGAATCATCTTAACATAGAATTACCAAATGTCTCAACTCACACAGTTTTAACCCAACCTGCTACAAGCGGACAAGAAGAGACCTTGGTCCTTACTTTTGGGGTCAGAAGTAAATTTAAAAGGTCACCCCTTGAATAAGGCATTAAAATAACAAAACAGGTAAATGGTTTAAATTATAAAACAGATTTTTAACATCCAACTAAACCGTGCGGTATCTTTTAATGTTTAGAGCCAACGTCGCAATCATAATCTAAACATGGCTGGTACTTTCAGTACAATGCATGAATTATTTATTTAAAACTGATAGGTCATAAACTCTGTACTGGAAACAAATATACTGAACCCAAGAGACTAAAATGATAAAGAGCTTATCTGTGTCCCAAAACTTCAATTACTACAGCTAAGTACGTTACTTTTAATCAATTCAGTTTTAAGATATAATTATGATTTACATCAGAACTTATATACCGAAAGTCTCGGGACTACATAACGTGACTTATTTATAATAGTGTTTGTGCATAACACTAGGCAGTCAACAGCTATATGAACGTCAGATAGGACAAGAGCCAAATTTATCCAGTCAGTAATAAAGGATTTTAACTATACTTATTATAATTCAACCAACTACTACTAGCTACTCCGTACGTCTTTTGGGTAGACGGAGGCAAATAGGATTTTTATTCCAACTATATCATTTGATATTTTGAAAATGTACTCCACATTTTCATACCGTCAGAGTCATTTTGCAGATTATAGTGGTGCAGCACTGAACACTGTCTATTAGGTGGCTGGTGCTGCTGACCGGGCCTTCAGTTCCGCTTTCCAGAATACCTTCACCCTTCTAGGTGCTACTACTACTGAAATAGCGGTACTCTATCGCGTCGTTCAGGTCTCTAACTGACAGGATTTCTCATATTATCGTAACAACCTCGCTCGTTCTAATGCTGGGGCCACACTAACGGGAAATGCCATTAATTAACGCGATAATGGACGTTAACTTTAGGTGTAGCCAGTATGATTTAACAACGGCATTAACATTGCCGTTTGGCGAGGCGATAGCTTTATCGCGAGAATTAACGCAATGAAGCGGTCACACTACGTCCATCTTGCTAGAATTTTAGTAAAATTAACGCCGTTTTTATCGCCAACAATCGGCATTCACGTTGACCGTTCAAGTGTAGCCACCCACTTAACGCCTTAAAAATTATCGGAATAATTATCGCGATAAAGGGCATTAGACGTTAGACGTTAGTGTGGCCCCAGCATTACGAGAACAAATTATCGCCAAGGAATTCTGCTGCAGGATAATGGCAAGAGAGATTATAAGCTTAACTATGCATTATTATGCTCTGGAATATGGTGGATTTTGAGTACTATCGTCGTCTGAAAGTATCTCCTTTCGATTAACTTCATTCAGGATGCAGATCTGATCCCATCTTTGTTCCGTAGGAATGCTACGACAGTCTAAACGTTACACTGGACAAAGAAAATTGCCCTAAATATAGTCGGTTGTTCCAACATCCGTAATATGGCTAGCCTACCTTGCTAGCCCTTGATTGTAACTGCTACCAATGCAGGCATTGCTCTCGTGTTGTCCACAGTTGTGCGAGTGCAAAAATGAAGAACAGAGCTCGTGGGGAGCTATGTCCAATGAATCTGTGTTAAGATTATGACAGTATAGGACAGTTAGCTGTGGATGCGAAGACAGGACATTACTTTATTCATCCGTAAACACGCGAGGCAGCCACGGACAGCGATATAGCAAGAACTAAACTAGCAAAGTTTAGTTCGCTTACCAGACTT
>CAJQZN010038950.1:377-25040 GCA_907164685.1 Colias eurytheme | reverse complement strand
AAACCGTGCATAATTAATATCTTCTAGCGGACACATACTGCATATTCATGAGTACGCCTCAGCATAAAACTAGATTATTAGACCGTTTTCAACTGTTGCAGTTTATTTTTTATCTGTATCAATTCATATTCTGCGCGGGTAAAGCGTTGTGCTTTTGTGTTCTATATTTAAAAAAGCGCGGCAATTTGCGTTGGGAAAAATAAATAGATGCTCGAGATTGTTAAATTATGTTTAAGGGTTGTTGATGTTTGGAAATGGATGTTAAATATAGCGGTTTAATTATAAACATTTGTGACAAACATAAGTACCTACTCAATTATTTTTTGTGGCTGTTGTAGCTAATATAACAAAATTGCCATTATGTGACTGGTCACTTTCCTATAAAAAAATTAAAACTGCCTAATCAAAATATGTATTAAAAACATTAATTAGTTGGAAAATGGAAAACTGGATAGAGGCTCTATAATAACACACCATAAACAAAATATAGTTAGTTACATAGAGTTATTTTATTATTTTTTAACTATCCCAGGTTATGTCTATGACGAGAAAGATTGATAAAATCAACATTATCGGAGCAGTGTTGTTCACGTCAATCGATCGGATCTGTTAAGCAAGCAATTTCCAGATTAAATTCTTGGAAACCAGGTCAGAGGCAGACATAAAAACTTGCCTTTCGAAGCGTGCATCCACCTCTACTATTGAAAATTGACTTTTAATTACAAAATAATGCACTACGTTACATACCTAACTACTGACTTCCACCGGCCTTTGTCCGCGGAGTAGGTAGGTGTTTTTTTATCATGATGTATGAAATAAAAATTTTAACTAAAAAGGGCTCTAGCACAGGTAGTATATCGATATAGATATCATATCGGTGAAATATAATCAATTAAGCGCAGTAGTTTTGCATTGCATATGTTTCTAAGTTAAAGACCGTCAGACAGGTACTTAGACAAAAAACATGTTGGATATATTAGAACAGAAACAATTTTCAAATTTTAGCCTAATTGATAAACGTTTTATCATAAAGCCAAAGAAAGCGTCTTAAAGCTATAGGCAGTTCATTGCATAATTTGGAAATAGCTCATTAATTAATTAATTGATGACTAACTCATTCAGCATGCAAATTATGAATAATTCTCGACTCCATTTAATTCGTAACGGTGGTAGGGGTCTTCCGTCAAAGCCGTAATTTATAGCTCCTCCGATAGAGCTTTTAAGCTACTGTGTTGTCTATAACGTGCTTATATTTTTTGGTTTGATAGATGAGTATTTCGTTTATTATTTTTTAGTTATAGTCTGATTAACACATTAAATAGCTGATGCTAGGAAAGTCGAAATTTTCATGCTTCTAGCATTTTTTTTATATTTATGTACTTAAGTAAAACACGATGATACATGTGATGATACTATTTAATTTATCTCTACGTTTAGGTCTTTGCTTTTTGAAGTTCGTAGAATAAAGTCATAATAATTATATAACCTTATATCTATAACCTGTCTCCATAAATGGACTGTAACACAAATATTTTTACATTTTTACATACATTTTACTTTTCAATAATTTTACGAATAAGGCCTTTTTTTAAGTTATAAGAACTGTTTTTAATTTAATGTCTCTGTAATTTAATGCATATTGTCTGTATCATTTTTTCTTGGGAATAAATCAAAAATCAAATTCAAATTAAAAATTTATTTATTTTTCACAAATTTTTACAAACTTTCACATAAAATGTAAATCCCTGGTTAACCCGCTAGGAAAACCTGTGCGGGGTCTACCCAGTGACATGTGTTTCTATTTCTATTTCTACTAAAGTTTGTGCTTTTATTACATTCAATTACGAAAACACAGGATTTGATTTGATTGATAATACACATATCTTCATTCCCACAAACACACCTGCTATCTTGAATTTTGTACTACTTTTTTATATTTTTAACAGACCTAATTTGTATATTGTTGTTAAAATTGTTATAAGATGGAACTTATTTCATGTATGGAGGTGGGCGTTGGCATCCGTGCCACAGCTATTTGCTTTTACGGATGTCATCGTAATTTAAGTTTATGTTAAATTAGTTTTTAATTTTTATATTCCAAATAAAGAATATTGAATTTTCGAAAAAAAAATAAAAAAAATCCTTATTACCCAGATTAACTAACAATATTATTTTTATCCTAGAACCATACAGTAGGTACTCTAACGATATTTAATTTCTCCTATAATATACATCAAAGCGTATATTAATACCTCGAAAACAAACTTTAGCATCCCCAGGGAGTCTTGTTTACTCGCCACTAGTTTATGTTCCGAACGGGCTTCCTTGTGTGTTTGGTTTGGAAATTTCGTATCAGCTATGTGGGTGTGCTTTGGTGAGGTGTTAAAGTTTTATGGGATACTAGCGGTCCACCCCGGCTTCGTCTGTGGTACATGTACCTATAATAGTGAAAGAATTTTTGAAATTGGTCAAGTAGAGTCAAACTTCTGTGCTTTCTTAAAAAAATCTATACGGCATTAACAAATAGCTTCTAAATAAGTGCTAAAAGCATGAGAAATGTTTATTGAAATTATCAGGATAGGTATATCGAATATAACCTATACATACTTTAATGAATAATGTAGCTTTTCTAGTGCTCTAAAAGTTTTAAAAACGCTACAATGATTTTCATATTATTCCATTACTCTTTATATCACACATTTCCTCATTATAAGTTTAGAAGTAAATAAAACAGAATTAACATTACGATACTACATATTATACTATGTTTGTGGTTTGTTTAAATTAATTAGGTAATGTATAAATTAAACGGCATGATAACGGGACTTCACTGTGTATCGAAGGGGAGAGGTCAAAATAATTAGTTTACGATATGAATAAAGTCCCTTGTTAATGTGATTGATAAAGTTTACTTTTTAATGCATTTATAGATACAAAGGAAATTGATACAAATGAATGAATCAATGAATGAATACTCTTTTTTGTACTGTATTTGTACATACAAAGAAATACAGTTTGTTACATGGTTGAGATAACTTATGATATATATAAATGATTAACAATGAATTAACTTATGATATAAAAACAAACTTAAAATATGTATAATAATATGTATGATTATTATAGTAGAGGATAATATAGATATTATTATGTTCGGTTCGATGATTTTTTTATTTAGGTTTTATTCATTAATACAATTATTATTTGTATATTTATTTGGTTTCATGAACCAACGGAAAACCATTTTTATTATAGACTAACTGTGTCCCGCTCCGGTCCTGCTGGTCTTAGTGTGATGATATAGGTATAGGGTATAGCCTATAGCCTTCCTCGATAAATGGGCTATCTAACACCGAAAGAATTTTCGAAATCGGACCAGTAGTTCCTGAGATTAGCATGTTCAAACAAACAAACAAACTCTTCAGCTTTATAATATTAGTATAGATTACATAAAGTTAAGTTTATTTTCTGCGTCTTTGAATCACTGAGCCGATTTTAATAACAGCTTTAAAATGAAACAAATTCATTACTTACCTAGTATAATAAATAAAACAAATAAATTCAATCCAATTACAAAATTGTTTCGGAGAAAGAGAATGTGGTTACTGGTTAGATAAACAATAAACAAAGATATAATATTATGTACCCACTTACAATAATGATTTACAAATACTACCTAAGTTTAATCATATAAAAACTACAGTGCTTACGATGATTCAATTCTTTTTAGATTTCTTTCAATCGTCATCAACGAACGTGAAAATTATTGCAGCAATTAAAATATATTTTTGTAATTTAGAAATTTAATTGACCTAAGTAATAGTTTTAGGTATATAAAGTAGATATAGTTTACTAGTCTACAGTTAAAACTTAGCCACCTACCTATTACCTTATCCTACACATTGCAATAGATGAATGTTTTATACCGTTTTTCCAAAAAATAGCATGAGTTAGTTTCTATAACACCTGCTATTAAAATCAACGTTTCGCGTAAATTCAGCCCAGTTTATGAGTTTTTAAAGTCAAAAATGTAGATAATTTTTAAAGTTATGTATCTAGATAACTTTAACATGTTTAAAAAGAGCGTGCGTACGTAGCACAAGTGTCAGAAGCGAAACTTCTTTTCCAAGATTCAAAGATAGCAAAATCGTCGCCTTACTCCATGACGCGACCTTGAAATTTTACTCTCAACTAAAGAATATCTAAAGAATTTTCACTTCAAGAAAAAAAGTAGATAATATCACATAAACTAAATGGATACAACCACAGATACAACGCATAACGTCCCAAATCCCAAACGTACAACGTACAAACGTACATATTATTATTATGTATAAAGCTTTGCCTGACTCATTACGCGGGGGTTTCCTCAAGACTCGCATCGAACTATATAAACAACTGGATCTCGTAATCACTTATCATTCCCGTTCTATAAACCACAACAACAAACATGTTCGCTAAAGTATTTGCACTGACTTTAATAATCGGCGCGTATTCCCGCCAGATCCCCATAGAAAGTAAGTTTGAGCAATTGAATCTACAAAATGACGATTTGGAAGACTATTACTTCGAAAAGGAACTTGAGAGTGTAAGACCTATATATTATACGTTAAGAAGAGTCCCACGGCAAGTACGAGGTTCAGTAAATACGAATCCTGATGGTAGTGCTAATGTGATGGCAAAAATACCCCTAGCTGGTAATGATAAGAATATTCTGAGTGGTGTCGGAGGTATATATGGAGCTAAGGATGGTGGTTTTAGCGCTGCGTCGGCTGGTCTGGCTTTGGATAATGTGTAAGTAGTATCTTTGTAATAATTTAGTTCTAAAAATCTTCAGTTCTTTTTTCCATTTTCTTTAAAATTTAATGATAGGTAATCGTTCCGTACTTACGCCTGACGCGGACGTCGTATCGTTCCTAACTAATATTTCATGTTTAACTTTGATGCATGTTTATTTAAAAATGGCCAGTAGATATAAAAAAAGTTATTTAATCTATTTTTTTTTAATCAATAACCTAGGTACGTAAAAATTATAATAACACGATTGTACTTTTCGCTTACTATTTGAACACAGCTCTTTCACCTGCACTATAACTTTATTTTTTTTATATATTTCAGAAACGGCCACGGCGCAAGTATCACAGGCAAGCACATCCCAGATTTCGGAGACCAGTTGACAGGTGCAGGCAAAGTGAACCTGTTCCATAATGACAAACATGACTTGAGCGCTAATGCCTTCGCGACTAGAACCTTCCCTAAGAACCCTGTGATACCCAACTTCAATACGTATGGAGGTGGTGTGGACTATATGTACAAGTGAGTTTATTAGCAGTTTAAGAAATTGGTATAATGTATTGTGATTGTAGTGTTTTTGCAATTGGTATAGAAATATTTTCCATGAGATAGATGCGCTACATTTTTACACGAAGATACGCTCATCATAATCTTTAGCCCAAATTTCCACTGCAGGGATATGATATTATTATGTTCTCAATCTATTAATTTAATAGGTAGCTAAATACCTGCATAATCTATAACGATATCAGACGCTTCATGTCCCCGAACTTTATAATATTTGATTGTGTTTATTACTAGATATTATGTTGTAAGTTATTACAAAATATAACACAAAAGTTTACAAAGACACGAATGCTTTATGATTTTTGTGCTTCTTCTAATCATTTCAGCAACAAAGTTGGCGCATCCTTGGGCGTCGCGCACACAGATCTCATGAAGCGAACCGACTACTCTGCGATGGGCAACCTGAACCTCTTCAGAAACCCCACCAGTTCCTTGGACTTCAATGCTGGAGCCACGCGTTCCATATCACCGTATATACCGAAGAGCAATTGGCAGCCAACTTTTGGAATGACGTATTCTAGATATTTCTAAGTGTCTATTAGTAGAAGTAGTTTAAAATGGTCCTCCTCATTATGGTCAGCCTTGGGCCAACCAATGATCGTCGACGTTGGCTGCCGTTACGGCGGTTAAGAATAAACTACAATAACGGCAGTTGCGCCTGCTCGCCCATCGCTGCCCATCATGAAAAGAGACCAATATGTATCTATAGCACATTATTTGTAAGTTGCATTGGAAATGAAGGAATTGTTACTTAGATCAAGTATTAGGTATACTATAAATATTATAATTGTATGTGGAAACATCTTGGAGACTGATTAATTATGTATTTGATACAATAAAATATTTTAAGAATACCTTTCTTGTATTTTTATATTCATTTTATAATAAATAACCATAACTAAAAAAAGAAATTAGAAAACCTATATAAACTCTACTATAATATAATATGTAGGTATATCACGAGCGAAGCTGGGTCGGACCCCATAGTTGATTATAATCTCACAAGTAATAATTAATCATTATAATAACAGAAGCATAACGTTATTCGTAAATATCATAAGTACGTTCTCATTTGTTTATTAATTTTGAATATCTCATAATATATGTACTTCTTTTTGGATGAATACCTTCATAAAAGAGAAAACCATTCCCTTTTTTAGATAATCCCCATCAAAACACAACAAAACGAAACAGCTACCCTGAAAGATAAAAAAAGCAACCGTAAATATAAATTTTCGACTTTACAACAATACTAAAACAAGGGAATTTGTAGCGAAACGATAATGTCGGTAGTTAATGTAAGAGGAATGAGGGTACTTTGAAATTTATTACAGAGTTACGATCTAGGCACGACCTTTGAGGGTTTGTGTATAAGGCTTTAGTTTTTAAGTTAAGTAATTAAATGAAGGCTTGCGTAAATAGTATTACTTTAGACGGGGTTTAGTTGGGTCGATAGTGTAATCACTGAGAGTAGACTTGGATGCGGTGTTAACCGTGTTAGAAATAAATAGTGGCCCAAAATGTTAAAAGGTTTTAATTTTTATGGCTTTGAAATAGTATTATTTGTCCTCTATAGTATGTTTAAATAATATATACAATATACCATATAAAATGCGACCGTACACGGGCAGCTCGAGCGGTCGGTCGTTGCCTGTCGTTACCGACCTAAAATCAGTAAAAAAAAATATAGCTTAAACAACTACATAGCATTTATACATAGCATATGGTACCCAAAAATAATGTGCCTGAAAATGGTAAATTAATTTTCAAAATCAGTTTAGTAGATCCAGAGATTACCTCCTACAACGTCACAGACTCAAAAAGCAATCGCTATATCATAATAACTCCAATTTACAAATCGCAATCTAATAAAACTGCCAAGAATGCAATACAAACGCGTGAAAACAAAACAGAAGAACGTAAAGCTCATTTAATTATAAGTCTCAAACGCTTTGGAAGATAAACAGAATACTTTGGATGTTGTGAAAAATCCCAGCAAATTTTATGTACAAGAAGCGAGTCGAGAGCAGACATTGATAGCTAAGTGCTTAATGTATCCGGAGAGGCTGCGCTGCGAAATTGAAATTGTTTTAGGGTGTTTAGTAACGTAGCGGTTTTTAAAATTATTTATTCTAGGTAAAATGGGAAATTGAGTTGAAGATAGCAAATGTTAATTTCATATTCTAATAAATAGAAAGTTTGTTGTTGTTACATGCACTATACCAATGTCGATAAATAGAGATTGTATTAAAGTAGGACTACCCCACGCAATCAGATTCCTGTCAACTTTGGAACTCAAAAGTAAATGTATTTAGCTCTTCGTGTATGTTGAAATAAACATCTAATCTTCTATCACATTCTATTATATTCACATTATATTATGATATTTACGAACGTTACCTACTCATGAAAAAATGCTCTGTTTGTCTCTATTTTAGTTATTTTTCACTTCCATCGATTCATTCCATAGTTTGATTTATAGACGCAACACTATTCATACGCAAGCTAAATCGCGATCAGAAAGCTCTACTAGCGAGTAATTGTAAAAAGGATTATAAAGTTAATTTAAAAACGCAGTGTATATACCGAGCCTTACGTAAACTCTTCTTAAGAGTTATTCAGGTTTAATATTTCGCAAACAAAATAAGCTCTAATAGCGAACGCTTATGGCTTCATGCCACAACTTATCAATGTTAAGATCAAACACTACAATAAAAACAAAGGTCCAAAATATTATGTAATATTCTTAAGAAAATAACTACTAGTACGTTACGTACATTTTTATTATCACGCTATTATATCTAAACTTTTTAGCTTTCAGCTTACGACCTTTGTTTATTGGACATAACGGATATCTTGAAAGAGTCGGAATAAGGCAAGGAAAATAATTGTACATATTTTATTTTTAACGTGATAACGTTTTTAAAATCGTTTTAGTCGGGTGACATGTTCAGAAACTTGTGTCACACCAAAACCTCACGAGCGCGATCGCAGGTATAACGAGAGAGAGACGGACCGATCTCCCGTCTCATCTCGAGCGCTGCCACCAATAAGACGTTATCACGTAAACATCTCGATCGTAAACCTACTTTACAAACAACCAATTTTTTTGCATGATTGGGGCAACTGGAAATACCTACTTGAACATACCTATACGTTTACCTTATAAAATCGTATCACCGCTTGACTAAAAGACCAACATTATCAAAGCTTTTCTGTGCACTCAATAATCATAGTAATTACAGTTTGAACAGACTCAAAATAGTCAAATTAGTCAAAATAGTGTGTAGTTATCGACTTGTTATTTATTAATGAGTTTCGTTGGGTCTAAATGTGCAGTGTACGAATATCTGCGGTTTGAACTAATCACATTATGTTCTGGTTTAGTGAATACGTAGGTTAGGTAGTTATATGATGGAAGAGAAATTACTATGTCACAAATAATAGGTACCTAATATAATATTCTACTACAATGCGATCCATCGAAGAATAGGAATGTCTATGTGTCCGTTACGCTCAGAGCCGTTTCGTGTCAAATGTCATTTGAAAATAGGATTTTCCAAGGATTTTCATAACGTTGTTTCTTCCCAACCACAATTATCGTCATACAACTCATAAACTGCTATCTAACAATACTAATTTCGAATGATACCCATAGCTGCGCTTTCATAGCAGTGTAGGTACTCATACTACAAGTCAAACATTCATTTATTCATTCAATTATAGGTACTTCTATAAGCACTTTTGAATTGTAATAATATAGTTTTGCCAGTTACCAGTGGTTCGGAAAGCAGTTTCTACAGAGAAGACCCGACAATACCATGACCAACGTGGTATATAACTGTAGTTTTAATTAGGATGCGCGCAACTCATAAACTAATTGAACATCTTTAAAGCACAATACAATAAAAAACACGTGTATACAAAGTTCCTCTCGATCAAGTAATGATCTAAATAATCTCACTAATCACAGGATAAAGGTTTAATAAAAGAGCAAACGCGTTTAATTTAAACTGAGGCACATAACGGTCATTCTGAAACCCAATTCAATGTTGTAAATTGATTCCCAAAAGATTTCAAAATATATGAATGCTATTCTATCATATAAATTATAAATTGTATCGAATTGTAATTTCATTGACTCATTGCTGTGCTCATTGCACACCTTATTGCACACTCATTACAACGAATCAACTGATACTATATAGAAACAATTTTGGTACCTAATTTGTTATGTGGGTAGATATAAATATTTTCCATGCGTGCCCAAATAATTTTTTTTCATCAAATTCAATCTAAAATCATAGAGAAAATAAAGTATTTAACACACAAACTATTTAAGTATGTAAATTTAATTTAATTAATTAAAAAAAGGTGAAATATAAAGCTACTCTAAAGTGCTTATTTGATCTCCTGCGATAATAGCAACTTCTAAACATACATTACAAACTCGGACAGAGTCAGAGGCCAATGGCCAGTACTATACATAATACAATAGAAGTGAACCAAGTACCAAGAACAGCTGAACTTACATCCCAAGCGGTTGGACCTCAAGGATTCCCTTGAGAGTGTCGTTACCTTGCCAAAGTTTCTGTTCAAACGATATCGTTTGCCGTTCGCTTTATTGTAAACTATTCTGGGTTATATTGGTGATCGATATGTAAAATTTAATTAGAACTTAGAAGTTTACTGTGTACTATGATTTTAGTTATTGTACCTATGTTTGTATGTGTATTACCTAAATAATATACCTGAGGTACATAGTTAGCAATAATTCTTACAAAAGGAATTTTGAAAGGTTTCTTCTCGGATTATTTAAGAAGGAACATAAACAATTGAATATAAAAAATTAGGTTTTTACATAATATTATTATGTTAGACAATTTCAATGAATGTATTTTTAATAGAGAGGATTTATTGTTAAATAATGGCACTTTATTTTGATATGAAATATGCATTTAAAAGTTAAACGAAAAGAAAAGGTAAAAAAGCGTAGCTGGTCTCTCTAGTATCTTAACTAAGCGAAGCCAAATCAAGTTTCCTTCCCTCAATAACATGTCTAGAAACAAGCTCAAAATTCGATAACCCAACTAGCATTGAAAAGAGCAAATATGTAACGTTCCGAACGTATCTAACGTAGTACTATTATGTAACCTAACCAAGCTTTATATACCCTAGTATCTAGTAAATTTGGATGCTTGCCAAATGCAACGCTCATCCATTATGTTGACTCAGCACTGTATGGGGAGAGCGCGTTTTCGTTGTTACACGAGATTTGTAGACAATTAATAGTGAATGACAGTCCGTAGACACTTAATAGTCCGATATTTAGAGCGTACGGGCATTTACTAACCAACTGTGTCATCCATCGGCCAAAAAATCTCCGTACTAGGGAATGTATGGTGATGGCGGAATACAAGGAAAGGCATTGTTCCTCTGAAGCTTTGAGAAGCCGAGGTTTCCGTTCTAACACATCTCCTCATTTTACGAAGAAAAATAGGAATCTTACGTCGATTTTTCATAGACACTAATCATATAATTGCAAAGGATGTGAACAAAATTACATTATCTAATTGTTTATAGCAGTAAAATACCTCATGATAATAATTTTTACATAATAAGAAAATGGAAATGGGTTATTTACTTGTTTGTTTATTTTACTATGCATACCTACGGTACAGTATTTAATCTATCTTCGACGCACGATTTCTTGATCGATACAATGCTAGCCGAATGCCCAAATGTTCATGTAACATGCTTCAAACAGGACCCACCTAGAAAGAATACAGGGAAGGAGAGCAAAGACGCCAGTCTATTTAACTATTTATTTTTTACATTCTATAATAATTATTGTCATGTCTGTTGTTTTTCTTGCGTTCTACAGCATTGCAAAATAAAATAAAAGCCTAACAATACAAAAGTCGTACCGCCCAACAATGGAGCTACACCACCCGGTACAAAGTAAATAGAGCCCTCTCGAGTGTGCAGTGATTGAAGCATGTTACATGTCCGGTGGGTCCATTCCCCAAAATGCATGGATTTGGGTTACGTACGCCTTTAGATCCTGCGTACACTCGATCTGATGTACCAATGTGTTTAATTGCTTGGTTATAGGTACCTACTGACTATTGCTTGGTTATAGCACAGATAATCTGTACTTATAAATATGAAGAGTTTGTTTGTTTGTTTGAACGTGCTAATCTCAGGAACTACTGGTCCGATTTGAAAAATTCTTTCGGTGTTAGATAGCCCATTCATCGAGGAAGGCTATATAATATCATCACAGTATTACAATATTATTTATAGATATTGTAATACTGTTATATCATCACGCTAAGACCAACAGGAGCAGAGCCACGCGGGTGAAACCACGGAGCACAGCTAGTATAATAATATACTAAGTTATAGTTACGTGTGGTACGTGTTATAAGTTATTACAGAAATCAATGTGTGTACTTACCAAATTTCATACAAATCTGAAAAACTTGGTGACGATAAATACGCAATTGACTGATTCATGCAATTAGTTATAATATGTAAGAAACACGAGAATAGATAGATAGCTATATCTTTATCAACCTTCATGCATCGTAAATGTAAATATAGATCTAGGCAGGTATTTGATATTGAAAACAAGAAAGATTGAGACAAATCCAACATAAATACGAAACGAGATTCAAAACATAAATAAGATAAACTCGCAAAGCTTCTCAATTTTTCTACTTCAAATAACGTGAAATATTCATAACTCGTAGTAACGTAATTTCCAACGTCGCTGTATATAAAATCTACAGTTTTTAAAGCGGGATTTTCGCCGAACCATCGAGAAATGCATGTCAAAGTTTCGGAGAGCACTACCAATATTGACGGAGGCATGATTAAAGTACTGAAAAACGTACGTTCTTAGTAATCAAGTTAAAACGTTTGAAAAACATTTCTTTTACCTGTAGCTGTGTAGGTAGGCTTGCTGTTCTCCGCGGATCTGCTTCCATAATATTAGGATCAAGTCTATTCTGATAAGAATGAGGTGGTGGCTGATTTATTTTTGTTAACAGTTATTTTACAGTTTTCCAACATATTATGTCTCTAAGAACAGTAGGTATTCAAAAACACTTATAGTTAAGTAAGTAAAATTCCTAGTACCTACGGAAAGTTACTTGGGGATGTGATAAGGACCGTATTGATGGGTTATCTGTGTCCAAAAGTTGTCCTTTGTGTGAAAATTTTACCATGACTTTAAATTTACTTCATTATAAATTATATACTAAACTCGAGGCATACCTTCATAATATTTCTGCGAGCGGTTTTGAAATCATTTAAGTATATTTAATAATCTCATTAAAATTTTCCAACATGGTTCCAATTTATTTCGTCAAGACTAGCAATAGTAGGGTTGTAAACTGTGCATTTTTGAACGGGGCCAAGGGCTCTTAACAGATACAGTTCTAGGTCTAAAAGTCATTGAACTCGACTAGTTTTACAAAACTTTCATAGTCGTTTGTCATTGTAAGATAATGGAACGTTGAGAATCTAAATCATTAAGAAAAACAGACTGCTAAGAAAATTCACCGTTGAGTTTCAGTGGCAAAGCTTAGCTTCATATAATAGGTATCTATCAAATGCTATCTTCTTATATATAAAAATGAATCGCAAAATGTGTTGGTAAGCGCATAACTCAAGAACGGCTGAACCGATTTCGATAATTCTTTTTTTATTACATTCCTTGAAGTACGAGGATGGTTTTTATGTAGAGAAAACGTAAATATGTACCACGGGCGAAGCCGGGGCGGACCACTAGTTTTTTTATAAAAACTTACCTATAACTAAAAGATGGTCAGTATACTCAAGGATTCATTCTTGTATTTTTTTTTACTTTTAGTCTTTAAGTACGGGGCGCTTTTCATTATATTCCTCGACAGCTAAATTGTTGAACAGCTTGACATCATCATTGTATTAAAAAAAATCTACCTACACATCTTTCAAAGGCCAAAAACGCAATGTCCCCAACATTGCAATTGCACAGCTTAATATGGCGGCTCTACATTATTGCATTCACGAATTCATAGTATAAATCGTGTTTTCCACATTCTGATAGGATGCTCGCAATCGTTCTTGAAACCCGACGTGAAATGGACGTCGAAACTGCTGCCAAAATCACTACGTTGTGAATGTGGATTTTTACGAGCGACCGTCCATATCAGGTCAGGACATTCACGTTCATATCAGGTCACGGGGCTAATGTAGAGCCATCATAACAAGTTCATGGCATGCTCCTTTGCTGGTTGTTGTGTAAACATGCATTACAGTCCGTTTGTCTGCTGACGGTCTTAATAATTTATTCACTAAAAAACTGAAACGTGACAACCCTATTACTAGCGTTACCAAATCTAGGACGTCTCGCATCCCGTATGCTACTGTTTATACAACTCTGCAAACAATTCCACAGTATTTGCGTAGTTGAATCGATCGTGAAGCTACGTTAGCTCTAGGGTTGAAGAGCGATTGTTTATTTGTTTAGTGCTTATGGATGAAAATACGTTGCTTGTAAATATGTACGTCATTATTTTTGGATTGAGTTGCCTTTTATTGGAAATAGTTTGAACGTTGTTTGAACTGATTTTATCCGTAGCCTTTTAAATGTTTGGTAGTTGGTGGTTCTAATGAATTTGACTATAGAATAGCTAATGTGATGCTGTAGGTACAACTTGGTAGGTATTTAAGTTGATTCAATAATACCAAATAATTATATATTTTATACTATAATACTTATTATTTATTAATATAAGTAAATTCAAGTGATCGCAATTACAAATTGAGTTCAATAGAGCTAAAATATTTTGACGGTTTTAATATTATGTTGTTAAGTACCTACTTTAAAATAGTATTTGTTAAGTAATTAAAATTATTTTAAAGGATCGAATCTCTAGTTTGATGAAGGCTATTGGCTAGAAGACTTAAAACTTCGTCCAAATTATACACACTTAACTACCTACCTAATTATTCTTTTTATACTTAACGTTAATTTCAGGGACTTTTTGTAACTTAATAAGTAGGTACCTACTGAGTAATCATGTAAGTATAGGGATTTCACCGGTGCTAGGTATTATAAATACAAACGCTTACTTACTGGATGATTCATTCACTTGTAAACCATTTTGTTTCCTTATACCTACATAGTTATTATACTCTTTGCATTTTGTAATCAAGGTTTATATTTTTTAAGCAGGTAATTACTTAGGTAGTAATTTTTTTTTATTTATTGTAAGGAATTTACGCTTCCTGGCCTTTCTTCAATTCAAAGCTAAACTTTATAATTGATTGTGAAATTTAATTGAAATATATTTGTTTCAGATATGAAAGTTGCTTGGGTTTTCTTAGTTTTATTTCTGTTAGCCAAAGTTTATGCACAAGTATCAATGCCTCCTGGATATAAAGAAAAGTAAGTGTGCAAATTTATACGTGTTTATATACGCAAGGACTGTAGTTCTTATTTTTTTGTAGGCATGGGTGGTATGGTTTTTTCAAAGCTGAAGGGGAACGAGATAATGTCAGGTATTTTTTTGTTAAGTTAAGTTAGGTACAGGTTAAGAATTGAAACGTTTTTTATGAGGTAAATAATTATGATAACATCACGCTTCGACCAAAAAGAGCAGAACAAAAAAGAAATTGAAAAAAAGAACAGTTCTCTTTGCTCCAGTGCTCTAGCACTCGAAATTGCAGGGATCAAAATATAATAGTTGATAGAAAATAAGTAAGTACGTAAAAAAAATTATACTCAAGTGTAATTTTTGTTTTGTTTTACAGGTATCCCAAATACTACTATTTATCTAAAAAAAATGCAGGGGCCACGTATTCATCTGAACACTGATTGATACTTTGTTTATTATCATAAACATGTTACTGTAATAATGTTGTTGAGGACAGTAATTAATAAACGATAATAAATATTATTTGCTTTATTTTTGATCCATTATAATCTAAGATTACAATATTAGTTAATGAATTAGATAACATCCACACGCTGGCTGTTTGTCACAAACACCGCAAACAGTAAAGGAAGTCCCAAACACCAACCACAATCACATCACAATCACACACAAGAAACATTCAGTTAATTCACATTCACATTCGCATTCGCATTCGCATTCGCATTCGAAGTTCCAAACCTTTTCCAAACACCAACCACAGTTACTGTTTCATGTTTCAAGTTTGTCAAGTTTTCCATGGGGTACCGTGATATATTATTATTAAATAATGTAATTTTTATTACCTAATTTATGAATTTTTGTTAACTTTTCTGAATGTTATTTTGCAAAATATAAATCTTGTGTAATGATCACGCGCCGTCTATCATCTGTCAGAAATTATCTGTATTAAAACTACAAACTGTCAAAAATCTGTGGTCAAAAACGCCGACGACCGATGACTTGCGTTGATTAGTTTTGATGTGAGTTTTTTCATGAATAGATTGGAAATAGAAATATTTTTAGTTCATTATTATTGTTAAATCGATTCTAAGTAGGTTTATAACGTTGCTAAAACGTTAAACATGGCTTCAAATAGGGAAGAAACGATGCGTCAATTCTGTGATGTTACGGGCGCCGATGAGAATCGCAGTAGATTCTTTTTAGAATCTTCTAATTGGCAACTCGAGGTAAATCATTTAAATTTCGATTAATTTCATTACTTCATTGTGCACATTTTACTATGAAGAACGTATTTTGTCAAGTTGTATCGAAATACATTCGCCTTGTTGCTTGAATGTCTTTGTTTTGTTAAGCTATGTTTTTAAGAAGGCTCACAGATAATGTATGTTTCAGGTTGCCCTGTCAAGCTTTTATGAGAATGGTGGTAATGTAGACGAGGCTCCAGCCAACGCACCGGCGGTGTCTGCGTCTCCACAACCTATGTCAGAGAGCGATATGGACTCGCCACCTGGATCACCCGAAAAGGCTCAGAAAAAAGACAAGAAAAAGAAATCAAACACAAAATTTGCGACGTTAGATACTTTACAACAGGACAGCTCTAGTGAGGAAGATGAAGGTTTGTTTCTTTCATTTATAAATTTGTATTTTTTGTCTGTAGATTGTAGATAAGTAGGTGCTGGGCCAAGCTCAACCAAGGTTGCGAAATAAATAACAAAATATAGTATGTGAATTACTCTCCATACGACTTTATAAATTACACTTACATATTGTACAAAAAAAATGGTAGAAAGTAGAGGCATCTTTTAGGTCATACTACCTATATTATTCTTAATTGTAGATGTAGGTATATTGTATTTACAAAACATATGACGTTTTTCTGGATTATATCTGTATCAATGTTATTATAAATTACCAAAACAAACATAAATTCTGATATCTGTATTTGTAACCAGTCTGGAAAACTGGCTGGTTACCGCAAATTGAAACAATAGTACAAGACTTCTTTTGTCGCACATCAAATTGTCCAAAAAAGAATAAAGACAATTCCAATCAAGATTTACTTAATGAACTAAAGAAAGAGATAGATAAATTAAAAGCGGAGATAGAAAGACTCACAAAAGAGAATGATGAATTAAGAACAGAGGTATCAAGATTAAGACTGGTTGCCGATGAAGAGGCAGGTCTGTTTAATAGTTACAATATTCTATAGTATATAATATAGGTATACTAAAATATTGTAGTCTTGTGTACTTTGAATAGGGTAAAGCTTGCCTGGCAGAGTTCACAAGGCGATAAGACCACCAATTAAGTTTTTAAATAAAAGGATCTACAAATTATAATGATTATATTTTTTGTATGTTGTTAGTTATCATTGAAAATGCTTACTAAATTAACTTTGTATATGTACTTGGGTTTCTTTGTTGTTTACAATTTGTTAATTCTGTGTAATCAGCTCCATACATTTCTCCTTTTGATAATTCAGTGGAATCCGTTTATAATGACATTGAAGGGGAATATCAAACACGTCATAATAAACGGACATCATACAAAGCATTTTGTAGAAAATAAATCTCCTGTTTTTGTTAGTATTTAATACATAGGAACAAAATAGAGACGCCTACACATTGAGACTCAAAACAAACAAAAAAGAAAAGTGTTGTTGGATATCACAATTTTCCCAAACAGAAATTAGTGTCGAAAGATTTAGAATTCATTTCGGTCAATATAACCGGACAATTCATTAAAAATTGGTCACAATAAACGATATTCATTTCATAATCATTTTATCCGACTTTTATTAAGAATTTTATATGAAATCCAAACTTTGCTGTGTAACGTCATAATAAGCGGTTGGTCAATATAACCGGAGTCATAATAAAAGGATTCTACTGTATGTTCAAAATCAATTAATTTTTTTTTTATTTTAATTTTTATCCAATACAAACAAACATACAAGTCTTATGATTTTTTTCATTGTTTCAGGCCAAGCCTTCTATGCAGGTGGTTCAGAGAGGTCAGGTCAACAGATATTAGGCCCTCCCGGCAAAGGGCGAAAGGACATTGTCACAGAAATGTTTAAGAGCATTCGCGAGTAAGTAAAGTCTAGTAATATAGTCTCACTAGCTTTCCGCCCGCGGCTTCGCCCGCTTTGTCTAAAACATAGTAAATTATATACTAAAACCTTCCTCTTGAATCACTCTATCTATTAAAAAAAACCACATCCAAAATCCGTTGAGTAGTTTTAAAGATTTAAGCATACATAGGGACACAGAAAGCAACTTTGTTTAATACTATGTAGTGATAATATTATAGTCTTAACTTTTGTTCACACATAATATGCATTAATATGTTATAAACTAGCGGTCCGTCCCGGCTTCGCCCGTGGTACATGTATACGTTTTCTCTTCATAAGAACGATCCACGTACTTCAAGGAATACTATAAAAAAAGAATTAACGAAATCGGTTCAGCCGTTCACACGTGATGCCGTGACAACGCGAAACGGGTTTCAATTTTTTATATATAGATAATGTTCAGGGTTTATAATACCGTGCATGTAACTATGCACATCATTATATACTTACTCCTTTGTATTTTTAATTAGTTGCTAGTTGGTTATTAAAATTTGATTGTATTGAGTATGTTTAACATAATCACATGGGAAGTGCTTACATTAAACTTTACATTTTGGATTTAGTTCTTCTCCTTTATTGCTAAAATACTGAGGATGAAGATTTTCAAATTAGTTGAAATTAAGGATTATATAATATAATAATATAATAAGATAATTGTGGTTCAATTTATATTTATTTACTTTCAGACGGGGTGCTGTTGTTTTTGAAGACGAACCATCATCAACTAGCCGCGGTCGTGGTGGTGTCTTTTCTGGTGTTGGATACAGGCTTGGTAAGTTTCATATTCTTTTATAAGATATATTTTTAAATTATAAGATAGATATTTATGTATGTACATCTAACTATGAAATCTCACAAATATGTGATACTAGAGGTCCGCCCCGGCTTCGCACGTGGTACATATTATTTCGCAATAAAAGGTAGCCTATGTCCTTTCTCGGGTATCAAAATATCTCCATACCAAATTTCATGCAAATTGGTTCAGTAGTTTAGGCGTGATTGAGTAATAGACAGACAGACAGAGTTACTTTCGCATTTATAATATTAGTATGGATTGTATCTGTTCTGTAAATACAATAATGCTGTTATATTATGTTAATGAAATAAAAATTTAAATTCGTCATATTTTACCAAATAAACTTTTGAAAACAACTACCTACCCGACTTAAATCATATCACACTTCATTAATATTAAAAAAACTTAAAAGCTGGCAGTCGAGTTTTATGTTTTTACTAGCTAAAAAACCCGGCTTCGCCCGGGAGTTGATATGAGATGACGTGGTAGAGTCGAAATAAAAAAATAAACTATGACGTAAAAAGTAAAAAAAAAATTTATTGAAAACGTTTTCTCATTATTTACAATACTTGTTTATAAACAACATTTTTCATTTTATTGTCCGGAGTATATATATATACATAAATTTTTCGGATTTCCTACTCTTGAAGCAAGCTACATATAGCTGACCGTGAGAGAAGCAGGATTCTTTGAGGTTAATGCCACAATATTTTAAAGATTGTCCTTGCACTTTGTTAATTGTAAAACTAAAGGTTAATTTTATTGGAAACTACAGTCTTTTAAATTGAAATGGCAATTCCGAAGAGATCAGTGGTATTCTAGGTATAAATACTGTCTGTCCTTTGGTCTTTCCAGAAATAAGTTCAGCTTCAATGATATTATTCGATAGCTGTTTTACGATCATTCTAGTTCCATTACATAATTTTGGGGAGTTGAGATTTCTGAGTAGTATGATTGGAGTTCCAATTTTCAGACGAAGGCAGTGTAATGGCATTCCTGGTACTTGTAAAGAGTTTAGAAATTCAGTGAGGAAGTTGACACTTTCTTCAATAGATACCATCGTGTCGATCGATTTATATATTTTCTCTTCATCAGGTATTTTCTTCAGAATATTAAAATTGATATCGTCAACAGTATTATTTTTAGTGGCCAAAATTGCTCTTTGAAATAACCACTCTGCATTAGTATAGTTCTGAATAATATTTGGATAAAATTTGTCGATTAGTTCGTCTTCAGTAGTGGCTATATTACAGAAATCACTGTTAAGTTCAATGAGGCCGGTCGTTTGGTCAGTAGGATATGTACCTTCGCCGATTTGTAAAAGTATTTTAGCAAATTGTGCTGTTGTTTCATCTCTTGATAATTCAACTCTCATGTTTTTTGTTAATTGCAGTATTTGGACTTGTAGCCAGAGATGTGATTTTTTCAAGCATGCATTGATATCGTCTTCTGATGTTGTCTTGGGAATAACTGGAAGTGTTTGTCGAAAATCTCCTGAGAGTATGAGTAGAGCTCCTCCCATTATTTCAGAGTTTTTTCGCAATTCTTGTAATGTTCTGTCCATGGCTTCTATAAATTTTTTATGGGCCATGGTGCATTCATCCCAGATGAAAATTTTAGCTTGGTTTAGAATTTACCACGTCCAGATTTTCCTGAAATTTTACATACCGGGAATTGTTGTTCGGCTATATTCAATGGTAGTTGTAAGGCAGAATGGGCAGATCGTCCTCCTTCCATAAGTGTGGCTGCAATGCCAGATGATGCTAGTGCCAGTGCGATGAGTTTTTTAGCACGTATTTCCGCCAGTATTAGATTTATGAGAAACGTTTTACCGGTGCCTCCTGGTGCGTCCAAGTAAATAATTCCACCAATATCGTTATTTATCCGGCTCATTATAACGTCGTAAACTTTTTTTTTATTGTCATTGAGAGTTGTGAGCATTGTATTCAAGTAGTTGATTGATGTTGTAACTTTTTTCCTTCATAATTTCGTAGTTTAGCACACTAAAAGCATTTCTTTGTGGTGCTGGCATTCCAAGTTCTACTTAGGCTTGATTATTTATTGCTAAACATTTATCTTCTAAGCGAATGAGTGTTTCATTGAAGATCTCGTCATTGAATTCTATAGTCAGTTCAGGATTAGCTTGTCGGACTTGGTACAATATATCATCACTCATACTCCTTTTGAAAGAGTCCCATAGCTGTTTTGGGTTTGATGGGTTACATGTTGTTAATATTATAGGGAAATTTCACGAAAAAAACCCACAAATAACTTATTTCTATTTCGTTTCAAAATCGAGAGTTAATTAAACACACTATTAAAAATACTCACACGTGATACTTCTAAATAAAGGCTCACAGATAACTTCTCTTATTTTCGTTTTGAAATCGCTCGTTTCGCTGTTCAAATTAAACTAACTCTGGTGAGCGACACCGGGCTCTTATATATTCAGAGAGCTAGGCTCTAGAATATTCGAGAAAATTTGAAAATATTTTCTCTCTCACACCTTCTAGAGTATTCTGGTCACTATCGTCCGCCATAATAAAAGGTTCTATAGCGGTAGCATTTGTACTAAAAGCGCGAAATTTTAAAACCTAAATTTTTTAAGGTTTTGAGAACTAATTTGGATAACTAAAATTATGTCGCTTTAACTCCAAAATATAAGTTAGCTAATGACGTACAAATACACAAAATTTAATAACTTTATTATAGCATCAAATTAAATTTAAGACTTTATTGAAATTTGCTCGCAACGCTTTTGGAAATGCAACCGAAACAATCGTTGTCCTGAATGAAGTTCAAATATTCGATAACAGATGGCGCCACTATGTAGGGTTGGAAAGTTCCTTATATCTTTAGAAACACGCCCTTAGATTAAAACGGGAACTTTCTAGCTTCTGTAGCGGTAGCGTATGTAGTAAAGGCGCGAAATTTAAAAACCTAAATTTTTTAATATTTTGAGAATTAATTTGGATAACTAAAATTATGTCGCTTTAACTCCAAAATATACGTTAAATAATGACGTATAAATACACAAAATTTAAATTTAAGATTTTATTGAAATTGGAATTTTAAATTTCGCGCCACTACTACACATGCTGCAATGGCTCACAACTATGGAGACTACACACTATGTCTATTGGAGTGTAATATAGTCTCCGAAGTTCAAATATTCGATAACAGATGGCGCCACTGCACTTAATTTCCAAGTTGAAGGGTCGGAAAGTCCCTTATATCTTTAAAAACATGCCCTTTAGATTAAAACGGGACCTTTCTTGTTAGAGGGGGGATAAAGGGCTATCACACCACATAAGTCCCTTTATCGTGTCGGGACTCCTTTTTAAGTTTTATCGGCACGCACATTTTATCGACTTAGTTTTATTATATATATAGATAATAATTATTGTATTTAAAAACTATATATACTTAATGAATGTTTTCCTTTATTTTTGAAGTGAAAACTTCTTTAGCGGCACTGGGTATAAAATCTTAAACTCGCGTCAGGAACTCAGGACACGTAACCTGATCGAAAAAGCGTAAGACGGATGTTTTTTTTTTTAAACCCTTATATTCCATGCGTAATTGCGTAAGACTGATACCATTCCAAAATATCAAACATGCTGAACGTTAATAATCAAGCTTTCACTTCTGCCGGCACTCCCCCAGTGCAACCCGTCTTTTTTTTAATATTATGTATTTTAAAATTTGTAATGGTGCAAAAAATTGTTAAAGAAATAAATATATAAATGTGTTCCAGGTCAAACAGCAGATGATCATGAACAAGTGACTCCAGGCGGGGCAGCACAGGCGCAGGTAAATAATATATAACCTTAAGGGCCGATTTTTCAATGCTCGGATAAAACTTATTCGTTGAATAATGTATAAAACTACCATTTTAAAACGTATTCTAATTGCCCGTATTTGACAGTTTACGTGACATTTTAATATTAACGTGCAATACTTTATTGGACAGATAATTTTTATCCATGCATTGAAAAATCGGCCCTTAATGCCATAAAACTAAATATCGTAATGTTCTCTTGTCATATTTCAGGACCAACCACGTTCAGTGCGTCTCCGTCTATACAGAGAAGGTTTCACTGTAGATAATGGTCCAATACGTCAGTATCAAGATTCGGAAAATTCTGAATTCCTTAGTTGCATTCGTAGAGGGTGAGTATAGTTTTATTATTTACAAAAATAAAAAAAGCAAAATATTGCACACCTTGGAGAGGTAGTGCTCTATTTTACATTTAATATTGTCACAATCTGCTTTTGAGATGAATTAACAGCGGAAACACAAGCTGTAAGTGATTCACTTATTATTTGTATTTCTCTTGTTATTTTAATTAAACTAGGTTTGACTTCCTACTAATATAATTATGCGAAAGTTTGTGGGGATGTGATGTGTGTGTGTATGTGTGTGTCTTTGTTACTCTTTCACGCAAATACTACTGAACCGATTATAATGAAATTTAGCACACACATAGAGGGTGACTTTGATTAACACATAGGGTAGGTTTTATCCCGGAAATCCCACGGGATCGGGAACTATGCGGGTTTTCCTTTGAAAACGCGGGCGAAGCCGCGGGCGGAAATCTAGTATTATTAAAAAAAACAATAAATGTTAGCATGTTTCATCCACTAACTGAAAGTCAGCACTGACCAATTTTGGTCAGCTTTTGCTGTCTCCTTTAAATACTTTAAGTACACATTCTTTTTAGCAATTTTTTTATTATTATATCTATCCTATTTCCTATGTATTTTCCTTATACAGTATCTGTTTATAGTAGTTTAGTACATCTGTAAACTATATACATACTAGCGGTCCGCCCCGGCTTCGCCCGTGGTACCTACATGTTTAAACTATCCTATCTCTCAAGTTAGATCGAACTGCACATGGTGTGTGAATTTTATTATAATCGGTTAAGTGGTTTAGGAGTCCATTGAGGACAAACATTGTGACACGAGATTTATATATACTAAGATTTACAATTTACCTATTTTATCATCAATTAAAATAAAATTCCAGTGAAATACCCCCCGAGCTATCAGGCGGTGGTGAGGTGCGAGTGAGTCTCGAGGACAGACGGCACGAGGAGTGTCCGCGGACAATGTCCAAGACGCAGGCCTTCACTGGCAAGGGACATTTGCTTGGCAGGTTTGTTTGTATTTATATGTATTTTTTTTATGATTTACTAGCGGTCCGCCCCGGCTTCGCCCGTGGTACGTATTTCGCAATAAAAGGTAGTCATGTTCTTTCTCAAGGTCTAAAGATTGTCTGTGCCAAATTTCATCAAAATCGGTCCAGTAGTTTATGCGTGAAAACCATATATACATACATAATTACATAATTACAAACCTTTCCCCTTTATAATATTAGTATAGATAATATGTACTTATTAGTATAGACTAACTGACCCGATAGACGTCCTTTCTTGGCACTTGGAAAATTAAATAGCCGCTACGTTTTCGTATTTTTGACGTGACAGCGTCTTATAATTCGATAGAGCCGGCTGCACGCACGAAAAAACATGACTCATGCGGCGTACCTCGCTCTGAGGCGTTCGATGTAAGGCTTGAAGTGCGAGCGAGAGCGCGGAACGAGCGACAAAGAAGCACAATCGGACGTTGTCACGTTCAACTATCGTCAGTAAACCGACTTTACAGACAACCAATTTTTTTATGAAATACTAGCTTACCCGATAGACGTCCTTTCTTGGCACAATTTGTCAAAGCTATGAAAATTAAATAGCCGCTACGTTTTCGTATTTTTTTTTAATTTTTAGCCGAAAATTTCTTGTAGTTTTTTTTATAAGATCTTTCTGCTGACAATGACGAACACATCAAAATAAGAATTATCGAAATCGGTCTAGCGGCAAACGCGTGATAGCGTGCTCACGCTATCTCTATCCTATCCATGGACAATTTCACAGCTAGCGTGA